>JAWPHD010006890.1:0-137313 GCA_037043455.1 Cyrtodaria siliqua | reverse complement strand
TCATCAAAAGTTCAACCTTATTCAAAAGAAATACTCTCATAAGCCTAGATATTGCTTAATAAGGTACTTATAATGGAAGCACGTGCACCATGCGACTTGCAAAATCTGAAATGCTTTTCGCAAAAAATCTATGTTAAGTGTTTGTGCATAGTGTTTGCCATATTGAACGAATGATTAGAACTTTTTCTCAATGCAATGGGTGTATTTAATTACATAGATTATCACTTTTCCATTTTATTTTTTGACAGAGTAATAGCATTTTCTACTCAAGATAAAATGGAAAATCGTTGCACTAAGCAACTTGTTACTTCTTGCGAAACAATGTTAACTGCTTTATGCGACTGCTTCATTTTAAATGGTGTATGCAAAATGCTTTATGTGAAAAGCTTGTTCTTATTTTACCAATGAGAAGTATTGCAAACATCCATTTTACCCTCTGATTGGGCCAAAAATAAAATTATGTTTGTTTCCCCTTCCCGACCGACCCACCGAAATTGCCGCGACCCGAATTATTTTTTCGACACTTTTTTTTTTTTTTTTTTTTGTCTTAAATGTGTCTTATAGGTAGCATGTATTCCAGTTTTGATCTCAAATAAAAGAAATGAAATAAAAAAAATATTTTACCTACCTACCTACCCAACCCTTTTTTGCATGGATCGGGAAGGGGAAACAAACATAATTTTATTTTTGGCCTTGGCCAAAAACAAACTCTCATTTGGTGTTAAGCACAAAGCCTTTTGCAAGAATTTCGTATAATACATTTTGCTTAATCATGATAAAGTATGCCACACCAGCTTTCCATACATACTACATATTAGTAAACCATACATAATCCCTGACTAACATCATCATCTCTTACCTTTGAGAATCTACTTCCATAACTTCCCCATCTGGATCTTGTGTTTCAGGCATCTCTTCCACGGCAGACATTTCAACACTCTTTTCTTGACTTTTGTCTGTTGAACTAGCACCATTATCTTGGACAATGTTTGCTGTCTTTTCATTAACTTTCATCACTGATTCATTAAACTTTGCAGCAATATCACTTGTTTTACCAGTTTTAACAGCATCACTAACTTTGTTTACTGATTTAACAATCTCTGCACATGCACTTGCATCATCACCTACTTTAACAGCTGATTTATACATTTCAGAACTCGTAACTAAAGGACTGACACCTTTTTTGAAATTTGCTCCATTTTTCACACTCCCTCCCTTCATACTAAACCTGGGAGGAGTTTGATTCACGTCACTCTCTGCATCCAAATCTATAACAAGCTTATCTACGTCAGAATCTTCCTCCGAGTTTTCTGCCTCCATTAACATACCAGTCACTGAACTCAATTTTAACTTCAGCTGTTGGGCAGGACTCTCTACCTTATTACTATTGTTCTGATTGTCTTTTAACTGTGTTAACTTATTACTAATAATGTCCTTTTCAATAGCTGATTCCTTCATTTGGCTTACTTTAATTCCAAGAAATTTGTGAGATTTCTCTTCAGCAACAGTTTTAGAATTTGCAGATTCAGTTTTCTCTAAATTGTCATCAGTGCTGTTTAGAGTCTTTTCATCACTGTCAACAGCCATGTCAGATTTTTCACCATCTTTATTTTCATCAATTTTTGTTTCTGTGTTTACAATATCCATTTTAGCATTTTGTTTAGTTTCATCTACTTCCATATTGCCAACTTTGTCTTTGTCTCCCAGTGTCAAGATTTTGGTTTGATTAGGTGTTGACATCTGATCACCATTAGGGTCAGTTTCTAATTCTAAAACTGTATCCACATTACTGCTGGAGTTTTCATCTAATTTATTATCACCATCTTTAGCTTCTACATTTTCAGCATCACCTTCCTTCTGCTTTTCATGTTTGTGTATCCTTTCATTATCTGGGATATTTTTCTTTTCATTATCTATCTTTTCTATTGCTGCAACCTCCTCATGGGAATCATCTTCTACTACTGATTGAAGTTGATCAGGTGTTTTTATTGTTTCCTCACTATCTACTTCCATCTGATCATCTGTAGCATCAATTTCTGTGTTCATGTCTTCACCAGAGTCATCCTCTTCCTCCTCTTCTTCCTCCTCATCATCTGTAGCATTATCAACATTCTCATCCCCATCTTCCTCACCATCTGAGCTATTACCACTGGCATCTTCATCTTCTTCCCCTTCATCATCTCCACCATCATCACTACATGAACTCGCCATTTGCAATTTCGCCTTACAGTTCGATATTGTACTTTCAAGTTTCTCTCTATAGGAATCAATCGTTCTTATTTCAGGTTTATTTGTTCCCTTTTCAGATTCATTTGTCAATGTTTCATGACTGTTTTCATCTGATTTCTCTGGCTCGCACTTTTCTGTCAATTTACTGTCTTTATAATCTTTGATATGTGATGTTTCAGAACTTACTGATTTATCAACTCCCTTTCTAGGCTTTTCTAATTCCACAGAATCATCCATGACTTCATCAATTTTTAACTCAGAAATACCACAATCTTTGTCTTTGATTTCCTTGGTTATGTTATCACGATTGGTTGGATGTTTATCAGTGGAACTAGCTCTAGATGGCCTTTCCTCACTAACTTTAATTTCATCTGATTTCTCTGGCTCGGGCTTTTCTGTCAATTTACTGTCTTTATAATCTTCGATATTTGATGTTTCAGAACTTACTGATTTATCAACTCCCATTCTAGGCTTTCCTAATTCCACAGAATCATTCATGACTTTATCACTTTTTAACTCAGAAATACCACAATCTTTGTCTTTGATTTCCTTTGTTATGTTATCACTATTGGTTGGATGTTTATCAGTTGAACTAGCTCTAGATGGCCTTTCCTCACTAACTTTAATTGCAACTTCTTTTTCAGCAGTGATTTCATTTTCGGTATTATTTTTGTCATCATTCAATGCCAATTTCTTTGCCAATCTCTCAACAATAGAGCTAGTAACAAAACTTCTTTTGACTATTTCCGTTCCTTGTTTGTTTTCTGATGAATGTTTATCAGACTTTTCACTTTTGATTTCTTCACTATCTTTTGGTGGTGTAGTCTCAGAAATATTAGATTTTGCTTCACCAACATTCCCTTGCTTCTTGTTATTTTCATTCGTTGTTTCATTATTTTTAGTAATTTCAATTTTATCAGATTTTATATCAGCTTTTTTGATTTTTGTTTCAACTGACATTTCCACATTTGTCTCAATTATTCTTTTGACATCCACAGTGTCATCATCACCAGCACTTTCTTTCATTTCAATATCAGAATCATCAGAAAATTTCTCTAGTTTTTGTTTTATTTTCTCCGGTGTTGAATCTATTTTCTTCATAGATACCATGGCAGTGTATTTATTCTTCAGTGCCGATGCAGTTTTTGTCACGGCAGATCTTTTCAAAATATTTGGACCCGATTTCTGGGTTGAGAAGAAGAAGGATGAAGACGACTTTGAGGATGATTTCACTGGTTTGGAAGAAATAGGTTTCAGACTGATAGCTTTGTAAGAGTCGGTCTTGTCATACGGGGTCCTAAATGGGGCATACTCAAACCCTCCAAAATTTTCCCTGAATTAAGAAAATATAATTTATTAAATTGGGCATACTCAAATTCTTTCTCTACAATGGAAAATGGATGAAGTTTTAGAGGATGAAGTTCAAACATATATTTTACATTTCAGTAGATAAATGACAATGATATCCGAATTAAAGGTAATTGTATATTACACCCGGTGAATTATATCTATGCAAACATGCATGCATTATTCAGTGAAAAGAATATGCGATAAATTGTTAAATTGGATCTTTCACAAGGTGAATTATATCTATGCAACAATGTTACTTTTAAATGAATAATTCAGTGAAAAGAAATATTAACTAATTGTTTCATTAAAACTTTCAGTAGATCTTTTGATAAAAATTAGTTCGATAAGACTGCCATGCATTTTATTTGTTGTGATTTTAAGTGGAAAAATGCAGTGTCTGACCTCTAGTGAATTATCATTATATAATCTACTGATAGATCCGTAACACTGAAAGTATTACACCACTTCATCGCATCAATACATGCTTGAAATGAATCAAACTGTTTATACATCCAACTACATATATTGCAGTAAGCAGGGAAGTTCTATTTACAAAGTAAGTAGGACACCTACTTGATTTTTTGTATATGATGCTCCAGCTCCTCTATAGCCATGTCCAGTCCTGCATTCTTTTTTCCCTTCAGCAGCCCTGTAGGGATGTTCTTGGACAACAGAAAACACTGGGACACTGGTACCCATGACCTGAAACAAACACGGACAATAGAAAACACTGGGATACGGGTTCCCACGACCTGAAACAAATACGGACAATAGGAAACACTGGGACATGGGTACCCATGACCTGAAACAATCATGGACAATAGAAAACACTGGGACATTGGTACCCACGACCTGAAACAAACACGGACAATAGAAAACACTGGGACACTGGTACCCACTACCTGAAACAAACATGGACAACAGAAAACACTGGGACACAGGTAGCCATGACCTGAAACATATACGGACAATAGAAAACACTGGGACACTGGTACCCACGACCTGAAACAAACATGGACAGAAAACACTGGGACACGGGTACCCACGACCTGAAACAAACATGGACAATAGAAACACTGGGACAAGGGTACCCACAACCTGAAACAAACATGGACAACAGAAACACTGGGATATGAGTACCCACGACCTGAAACAAACATGGACAATAGAAAACACTGGGAAATGGGAAGCCACGACCTGAAACAAACATGGACAATAGAAAACACTGGGAAATGGGAAACCACGACCTGAAACAAACATGGACAATAGAAAACACTGGGAAATGGGAAGCCACGACCTGAAACAAACATGGACAATAAAAAACACTGGGAAATGGGAAACCACGACCTGAAACAAACATGGACAATAGAAAACACTGGGATACTGGTACCCACGACCTGAAACAAACATGGACAACAGAAAACACCGGGATACTGGTACCCACGACCTGAAACAAACACGGACAATAGAAAACACTGGGACACTGGTACCCACAACCTGAAACAATCATGGATAATAGAAAACACTGGGACATGGGTACCCATGACCTGAAACAATCATGGATAATAGAAAACACTGGGACACTGATACCCATAAACTGAAACAAACACGGACAATGCTAAACACTTGGACACTGGCACCCATTACCTGAAGCAATCAAAGACATTGTTCAGAATATTGTTAAACAAGAGGTCCAAGAGGGCCTGTGGACGCTCTACTGGCTAACATGGCTCTTATAACATCAATGAAGCGAGTGACTGCAATTTACTTTTTTTTGAAAGTTTTTGAAGGCCCTATCGTATTAACGAGGCAAAATTTAGCATTTTTAACTAAATCAAGGGCCATAACACTGCTGTTACTGGTCCGATCTGGCTAGTTTTCGAATTCGTCAGAGCTTTCATTGATATTAACCTCTCAACGAGGCAAAATATATCATTTTTAACTAAATCAGCCATTACTCCGCTGTTACTGGTCCGATCTGGCTGGTTTTCGAACTTGGCCAGTACAGCTAATAAAAAAATAAAATAAAAATTCTTTCAAAAAAAAAAAGTAAAAAAAGTAAAAAAAAAAAGTAATTTAAAAAAAAAAAAAAAGTAAAAATACAAATAATAAACATAAAAAAAAAAAGGAAAAGAAATCTGGTAAATTTTGGTAAAGATGCGATGAAAAATGAAGGCCCTATCATATCAACGAGGCAAAACATAGCACTTTTAACGAAATCAAGGGCCATAACTCCGCTGTTACTTGTCCGATCTGGCTGGTTTTAGAACTTGACCGAGCTTTCATTGACATTAACAATCTGGTAAAGTTTGGTAAAGATCCGATGAAAAATGAAGGCCCTATAGTCTTAACGAGCCAACATATAGCATTTTAACTAAATCAAGGGCCATAACTCCGCTGTTACTGGTCCAATCTGGCTGGTTTTCGAACTTGTCCGAGCTTTCATTGATAGTAACGACCTGTTAAAGTCTGGTAAAGATCGGATGAAAAATGAAGGCCCTATTGTCTTAATGAGACGAAAGTTAACGATGGACGGACGACGGACAACTCGGCATCCCATAAGCTCTGATGGCCATCGGCCAGTAGAGCTAAAAACTATTTGTAAAATATTTTTTAATTCAACCACCTCAATCCATATTCCTCTACCTATTATTTCTATACCATACCTGATGTCTATGTTGAAGATTGCAATTTTACTCAAGACAGTTAATCACTGATGCAATCTACGGAAGATGTTGTAATTATAACAATACAAACCTATCATGAGCTCCAAAGAATCTGACATCCACTTGCCCGTCTATTTCTCGGAGAGCTTTTGATGGCCAGAATGGATAACCCTTCAACTTGGCCCACACCAGAGTATGGGGCACTCTCTGTAAGTACATGCCATTATATATATTACTTGAGATGATAAAACATGATCAATACAAACAATACATCATGAATGGTCAGTAGCATCTACCACCTGACTTTACTGACTTGTCTAGACCGTATTCACCTTACAATTAAAGACATTAACTAGAACTATCACTGAAGGTGATGAATACCCTTGCTTAAATTCTAAGTCAAACAAAGGGTCATAATTCTAGGCAATCAACAATGGGTGATGTTGAGGGATAGAAGGTCATCAATTGTTATGTGTATATGAAGTTTGGAAATGACCCCTTCAAAACTGTTTGAGGAATGCAAGTAATTAAAATGTGTTATGTGACGGGACGAGAAGGGACAAAGATGTGTTACCCGATGCGACGGGACGTTACAGACAACATGTCCTATATGATTCCTATGTAGCCCCCACTTCAATTCCACTATCCAACCCACACTTCGCTTCCACTATCCAACCCAGACTTTACACAAGTAGGAAAGAATGAGGGCCTGTCAACTTTTTTCAACAGGTTTTATGTCACAGGGCTGGCTATCAATTTCTCCCACATATAGGGGTTGTAACAGATCCTACATCTCTTAAAGGGACACAGGGCAATCTTGATTTTTTAAAAACTAGCGGCGTCCCGTTAGTTTTTCTACATAAATTGGAATTGATCAGTCATTAATGTTAATTATGAGGATTGTATTAAGCCATTTCTTTTTGCATATTGTTAATTTTTGATATTTTTGCACCAATAATATATTAAAACTTATAGTATAATAAGATGAAATAGTGAATACTTAAAATCTGATTTAATTAAATGTAACCAGGGTAATAAAAGTAACTAGAGGTCAACGACCTTGAAGCTCTACTGATAGGTTTTTGATAGCTAGATCAGCATTCCTGTGAAGTTTCATGAAAATCAAGTTTTCATTATATAACTCCATGTAAACAAAGATTTTGCTAGGATCAATTAGACATCAAGAGCAATATTCCTGTGAAGTTTCATGAAAATCCGTCAGGTAGGTAGTTTCAGAGGAGTAGTCGCTACAATATTTCATTATATAACTCTTTGTAAACAACGATGGCCGCTGGTGGCCATGTTTAACGTCGCATCAAAATAATTTTTGACAAGGATCAACATCATGTCATACTGATCATTTTAGAAAAAGTCCCATATCAATATCACTTATAGTTTTCAAGAAGTAGTCGCTACAAACTTGTATTTTGAAAATCTATTTTTAGCCATGGCGACCATCTTGAATTTCCGACCGACCTGAAATTTTACTAGAATCAATTAGACATCAAGAGCAACTTTCCTGTGAAGTTTCATGAAAATTCGTCGAGTAGTTACAGAGGAGTAGTCGCTACAAGTTTTTACTAGATAACTCTATGTAAACAAAGATGGCAGCTGACAGCCATGTTTAACATCGAATCAAAATGATTTTTGACAAGGAACAACATCATGTCATGCTGATGATTTTAGAAAAAGTCCCATATCAATATCACTTATAGTTTTCAAGAAGTAGTCTCTACAAACCTGAAATTTTGTTAGGATCAATTAGACATCAAGTGCAATATTCTTGTGAAGTTTCATGAAAATCCGTCTGGTAGTTTCAGAGGAGTAGTCGCTACAATTTTTCATTATATAACTCTTATGTAAACAAAGATGGCCATGGCCGCTGGTGGCCATGTTTAACGTCGCATCAATATAATTTTCGACAAGGATCAACATCAGTCCATACTGATCATTTTAGAAAAAGTCCCATCTCAATATCACTTATAGTTTTCAAGAAGTACTCGCTATAAACATGTTTTTTGAAAATCTATTTTTAGCTGTGGCGGCCATCTTGAATTTCCGACCAATCTGAAAAATGTTGCAAGGATCATTTAGACATCAAGAGCAACATTCCTGTGAAGTTTCATGGAAATCTGTCAAGTAGTTTCAGAGGAGTAGTCGCTACAATTTTTTACTAAATAACTCTATGTAAACAAAGATGGCCGCTGCAGCCATGTTTAACGTCGAATCAAAACGATTTTCGACAAGGATCAACGTCATGTCATGCTGATCATTTTAGAAAAAGTCCCAAAGCAATATCACTTATAGTTTTCAAGAAGTAGTCGCTACAAACTTGTATTTTAAAAATCTATTTTTAGCTTTGGCGGCCATCTTGGATTTTACATCAACACGAATTTTTGCTAGAATTAACTAGACTTCATGGGCAACATTTCTGTAAAGTCTCATGAATATCCATCCAGTAGTTTCAGAGGAGTAGTCGCTACAAATAAAAGTTGACGGACAGACGGACAGACAGACAGACGACTGACACCGCACCATGGCATAAGCTCTGCTGGTCTCTGATCAGTTGAGCTAAAATTATACTGGATATATAAATTCAGACACTCATTTTAAATACTTCAAGATTGCTGTGTGTCCCTTTAAAGTGTGCCTTAAAAAGAGTGTTGAAATTAACCAAAATGTTGAACGGATCAAAATTTACTGTAACAGCATGTGTAGCTTGGCTCAGGTGTCAGTGGTGATCTCACCCAGGGCATGGGAGTTAACAGATACATAGATGCCATATACATAGAGGATCTTGCATGAGTGCCTGTTTAATACTGAATTTATTAAATGTTGGATAAAATTATATGATGCACGTCTGCAATATTGTGCTGAGCGTCATATCCATTTTATCCGAGTTTTATAAATTCAATATTAAATAAGCATCAGGGCTTTTTCCCACAAAATTGGGAAGAGGCCCAGGCCTGTCCATTTTGGGAAAAAAGAACGCGCTTATTTCTCATTTTGGGAAAAAAATACAAGATTTCATAAATTAAGTAAATATGACATTAATATACTTTATTTATATTGTCATCCATTATTTACCATAATTATTAACTTTTCCAAGTCGGAATTTACTTAGCAGACAAAAACACATTGCAGAATTCATGCTTTTTCTTAAATTCTGAGATACTGCTGTTTTCCGATTGGGAAATATTTCTGCCACAGTTGGGAAAAAAAAGTCCAATTTTCAGTTGGGAAGAGGCCCTTTACAGGCCTCTGTTATATAAGGTAAAAAAGCCCTGAGCATGAACGCCGTATGTAAACTCGGTCTTTCCACATGTCAACTACTTTGTCGATTTCCGTAATCCGATATTTTAAATGGTTACGGAAATCAATGTGGCTATTCCATTGCACACCAAGCTGAACAGAAAGGACAGAACGATGATTCAGTATATTTACTTCACTAGTGTAATATGATATATATCATGGCTTTATTACGCTCCTACATCGTGTGATAAAATTACTTACGCAAGGTTCTGAGAACCACTCGTTATTCTTACGTATGCACGAGTTATGGTAACAGTCAGGACACAGCTCTATCTCGTTCATCTGAAATATAAATCAATAACTAGAAGGGTGTTCCACGGAACATTTGTTTTGTCTGCTGTCTATTTATTTCACTTCATCAGCTTGGTTAGGTTGCAGGTTAAAGTTTTATGAAAATGGGCATAATTCTTCCAAAATAAGTGTCAGAGCTATTGGACATGTTTAACGACATTCCTTGAGGTAAGATGAATTGAATTGAATGTTGTTTAACGGCTCATCAACACAGTATAGGTTATTTCGAGCCGCCCCAGAGAGAGGGAAAGGATACATAGGAATCCGGGAACCTGCCCTACTCTTATTATCGAATAGATTCCTATGGTTCTTTAACGTGCTCGGAGGATAGACCGATACACGGGACCGCCCGGTTTACGTCCCCATCGGACGGACGAGGCTAAGGGAAAGTGTCTTGCCCAAGAACACACCGACGGAACTCAGTGGCACCACGGAGGATTGAACCCGGGGCCTCCGGTTACAAATCCGCCGCGCTACCGACTGCGCCACGCCAGCCCTCTGAGGTAAGATGAAGATGTGTGAAGTTTTATGGTCAAATACTTCAAGTTATGGCCAAGGATAGGTTGCAGGTTAAAGTGTGATGGACGATGATGACGATGGACAATGTGATCCCTTAATGTCTGCCATGCTACGCAGGCGACATAAAAAAATGTTAATCAAAGAATATTATGTCAGGGGCATAGCTGACCTGAAATGCATATATAGGCTTGACAAAATGGGGAGTCGAGGGGCATGCTCAACTGCATTTTTTCAAAACTTAGCTATGCATTGTTGTGGTTTGGCGTATATCTGATAAGAGTACTTGTGTGTTTTTGAAGATTTTTTTTTGACAATCTGAGAATTAACATTTCACAAAATTGAATTACCTACACAGCAAAATAAAATAAGAAACGAATGTAGACGCTTAAGCACACCCTCCGCCTCCCCAGTTTTAATTGCATTTTTTCTTAATTTTTCAAACTGATGTATAGGCCCGGGCCTATATGGCCTAATAGTAGCTACGCCAATGACAGTTTGAATCTTCTTTTCAGTTTTTTCTTGCCAACAAATTTCTGGGAACATTTACCAGGTTCAAATAAGACTTTTAATATTTTGTTTGGTTTCTTTTGTATCCTTCCCTCTCTGGGTCTGCTATATTCTATCAATGTATTGATGAGCCTTAAGCAATTCAATTCTATAATGCAGAACATTGCTGAATATAAAAGGTTACTAGAAACATTGAATTGTAGCACCAATCAGACAGATTAATCTTTGCAAGAAAACTTTTTTTATATAGCCTTCTTTCAAACCAGCTGAACATCTTTTTTGTTCTCAGAATAAATGTCCCCAATAATCAATATTATTGCATACACATTTATAAGCTCTGTTTACTTACAATGTAACAGAAAACGTCAATATTCACCCATACTGATTTGTTCATATTCATAACTTTCACATCCTGTCATTAGTTACATATTTCCGAGATGTTGAAATATTCAGTAGGTAAAAATAAAGGGGTTTACTCAGACTATCCTCAGTCTCTATGTGAAAAATCTAAATATTAAGCCATAATTTGAATTAAATGTATCCATACTGGGGTTTTAAAATCGGACAACATCAAAAGAAGATACATAGATGTACACAAAAAAAATAAAGCTTTTAATATAATCAGCACTATAAATTAGTTTTATAAAGGGCTAAAGTCAGTTGAGCATTAACGATAAACACCGAGTTTACCCACAACCGGAATGTGGAGGTATTTTATTTTATTGATCACTGATTGGTCAGATTATTTTGATGATGTCATGTGAAGTTCTGAACTGACCTGTTGTAAAATCACTGTACTGGAACTACCATTTTGCACACATACGGTACTCATTAGGGATTGGTGCAATTCGCAGTACATGTCACAGGAAGTTTGTCATGTGATGTAAACATTATAGTATTTTTGTTTCATTGTGAAAATTCCCACAATATTACGACAGCATGTTTGTTTCAAATAAATGTTTTATTTGGATTAATCTTTTTTTAAAAAAAAAGGCATTTGTAATAAAAAGGTTATTAGATTTATATTGGGATATATGCACTCGTTGTTCTGCATATCAATATGCCGTACAATATTATTACGTGGAAGAACTTGTATATATCCCAATACAAATATGATATTCTATAAGCGTAGCTAAATATTTGCTGTACCAACATTACAAATATGATAACCTATAAGCGTAGATTATTATTTGCTGTACCAACAATACAAATCTGATAACCTATAAGCGTAGATTAATATTTGCTGTACCAACATTACAAATCCGATAACCTATAAGCGTAGATTAATATTTGCTGTACCAACATTACAAATCTGATAACCTATAAGCGTAGATTAATATTTGCTGTACCAACATTACAAATCTGACAACCTGTACGCGTAGATTAATTCTTGCTGTACCAACATTACAATCTGATAACCTATAAGCGTAGATTAATATTTGCTGTACCAACATTACAAATCTGACAACCTGTAAGCGTAGATTAATACTTGCTTACCAACAATACAAATCTGATAACATATAAGCGTAGATTAATATTTGTTTCAGCGTCTCCGTGGCCGAATGGTTAACGACGTTGCGTTATAAACCTTCGCCTCTCACTGCTGCGGGTTCGAATCCCACTGGGAGCTTGACTTGCAAGTGAGGAAGTATCAATTCTTACGGATGGCAGTAGGTGTACAGTACTGGTTCTACCCAGGAAAAGTGGGTGGTCTGCCTCCACCACAAAAAATCGTCATATATAACCTTACATAAATATTTGCTGTACCAACAATACAAATCTGATAACTATAAGCGTAGATATATATCTGCTGCACCAACAATACAAATCTGATAACTATAAGCGTAGATATATATCTGCTGCACCAACACTACAAATCTGATAACTATAAGCTTAGATATATATCTGCTGTACCAACAATACAAATCTGATAACTTTAAGCGTAGATATATATCTGCTGTACCAACAATACAAATCTGATAACTATAAGCGTAGATATATATCTGCTGCACCAACAATACAAATCGGATAACTATAAGCGTAGATATATATCTGCTGTACCAACAATACAAATCTGATAACTATAAGCGTAGATATATAGCTGCTGCACCAACAATACAAATCTGATAACTATAAGCGTAGATATATATCTGCTGCATCAACAATACAAATCTGATAACTATAAGCGTAGATATATATCTGTTGCACCAACAATACAAATCTGATAACTATAAGTGTAGATATATATCTGCTGCACCAACAATACAAATCTGATAACTATAAGCGTAGATATATATCTGCTGTACCAACAATACAATCTGATAACTATAAGCGTAGATATATATCTGCTGTACCAACAATACAATCTGATAACTATAAGCGTAGATATATATCTGCTGTACAACAATACAAATCTGATAACTATAAGCGTAGACATATATCTGCTGTACCAACAATACAACCTGATAACTATAAGCGTAGATATATATCTGCTGTACCAACAATACAAATCTGATAACTATAAGCGTAGATATATATCTGCTGTACCAACAATACAAATCTGATAACTATAAGCGTAGATATATATCTGCTGTACCAACAATACAATCTGATAACTATAAGCGTAAATATATATCTGCTGTACCAACAATACAATCCGATAACTATAAGCGTAGATATATATCTGCTGTACCAACAATACAAATCTGATAACTATAAGCGTAGATATATATCTGCTGCACCCACCTCATGTTTACAGATCTTGATGATCATTTTTGCGCTGGACGTCAGCTTGTGGTGAGCTGTAAATGAAATGAAAGTAAAGGTTTTTCATCCTTTTAAATTTAGGATTCAAGGTGATTTGGATATGGCGTTTTCATTGACCAAATATTTTGCAATTGAATAATACTGCAGTAAATCCAGCAGTGTTCAAAAGATATTGTTTCATGAATTCATACAAAAAGGTAAATCCAGCAGTGTTCAAAAGATACTGTTTCATGAATTCATACAAAAAGGTAAATCCAGCAGTGCTCAAAAGACTTGTTTTCTTAAATTCATACAAAAAGGTAAATCCCCTTCCCTCCTCACGAGGACCCACCCACCCATCCCCTTGATTATCCAATAATAATAAAAACATCGCTTTAGTTATATAATAACTAAACTGGACGTAACAGGATTCACACTATATTGCACTTGCAACTTTTATATAAAATTGAAGAATATTAAGATGGTACTACCGTATTTACTCGATGAGTCCGGACACTCATTAATTCCGGACACCTAATTAATTGAAGGAAATAATAAAACTAGTGTTCGGACATATTAAAAATCAACCTTATTTCAATAGTTTTGATGGTTTTATAAATTCGGACATCGGGAAAAGATGAACTATTCGCCGAAAATGAGAGGTTAAAATTACGATCAACGAGTTCTTCTAATTGCTGATTGCATCCCGATAATAACCAACAGAAGCAGCAGAATATACTTTAATGAATTTAATTGTAACTTGTTTGATGCAATTAAATAAAAAGTTTTTGATCGTGATTTTTTACTGTTATTAACGAGCCATTTTGAAACAATTACATTATTACTGACCCATGTTTATAAACATCCATATAAACTCTGTGTAATCGGTCAGGCGCGTGTTGAAACAATTGTTTACACCAGGTAAAACCATTCCAATGTAGGTGTTACGGGTTGTTTTGGTAGCTAGTGGGCCATTCCATTATCTGGCATTACCAGCAAAAAAATACGGACTCGCTCACACAGGTAAAGTGCTATGCGATTTGATGTCTGTTTGTATAGAGATCAAATATCTTTTATTTCATACTATAAGCATGGCATGCCTTATTTTTTAGCTTCGATTTGAGGAATAACATGATGGTGCAATTAAATGGACAAAGAACACGACTATTTTATAATTTTAATTGTTTGTTTTTTCTTTATTTATTTTCTGCAATACTTTGTATGTTTTTATTTTGTAATAAATTAAAAAACATGTTTAAAAATTGCATTGTCTCATTATTCAATAAAGTTTATTGCTACATTTCAAACAAAATATAATAATTTAATATAATAAACTACATGTCACAATTGTTCAATAGTTCATTGTTTACACATTTTTTATTAGTTCACTGTTGTGGATTGAATCGCATATAGCCCAGTATACTATTACACAGTCCGCACTAGCCAGCATAACTACACTTGTGACTAGAACCCGACAGTTCCACTACCCGCGTGTAAAGTGTGTCTCGGTGTACTGATTTCACAAGTTTTAGGGTTTGCTCAAGTTGAGTACCGTAATTTTAGATAGACGAATAATTACATTATGTCTGGGAAGAATAATTACCAATAAGTGATAATTAATTGACGGATTTTCGTAATTACCGTAAACTATGAAGGTGAGATTGCCCCGAACATCACAAGTAAAAATACTTACCGTAGAATGTTAATTTACGGTTCCTCTCAAAATATTCGGACATTGGCAAATATGCGTTAATTTTGGAAAGTTATATTTCTGGACACCAAACAATTTTATTATTTTATCCCGTCCGAACTGATAGAGTAAATACGGTAGTTACATTTTGATAAGACATCCATAATTTTTCAGACATAAGTTTCCGGTTTATATCCTATACAGGGACGTAGCTTGATAATTTTCAATGTTTACGCACAAGCTACAAGCTAGAGAGGGTGGGAGCATCTCCAGATGTTTTTTGTTCTTAGATACTATGTGGTGCATTCGGTGTTTTAAAGGTGTTTTAAAACTGTGAAGTTAATGATTTGGCCTGAATTTTCCAAATTTTTGTGGAAAACTGAAAAAAAATAATAAAAAGATAGTAGTTCCAGTATACCCAATCGCTGCATATATATGGATCTTTTTTAATTTCTTTTTTTCCCCGACATGCTATATGGCAGAGTCTTACCTCCATTGTATATTATACAATTATGCAGGATCCACTTTGCATCTGCCAGCAATGCCTCTGTACAGCCATACTGGTTCTTCTTTATATTCTGAAAATAATTATAGCACATAACGTGTGTTGTGGGAGTGTAACAAAGCCATGACATCAATATCATAAAATATGCCCCAACCAGGGAGCAAACCTGCATAGGGCAGAGGTCTGTAGTTTTAAAGTCAAAGGGACACTGTATGTAAGTAAAGCATAGCTGAGCACAAGCAAACAACTGTCTGATTTTATTCTGTGAAATGTGTACATGGAAACATGAGCATATATACATGGGCGTAGGAACGTTTCAATTATTGGGTGTGCCAAACTTTTTGAAAAAGGCATTTGACAATCAAAAATGTTTCAATTATTAGGGGGGGGGGGGGGTACTTTTTGAGCGCTAACCATTTTTTTCTTCAAATTATTGGGGGGCCAAATCATACTCTACCCCCCACTCCCCCCTGAACATTGAGGGGGACGTGACGGGACGGCACTACGGCTCCTACACCTATGATATAGACCCAAATAAGTATGTACAGGCGTTTTTTTCTTCAAATTATTGTTGGGGCCAAAGTATAAATCATACTCTGCACCCCTAACCACCCCCGACCCCACCCCTCGTACACCTATGATATAGACCCAAATAATTATGAATGGGCTTTTTTTTCTTCAAATTATTGTTGGGGCCAAAGAATAATCTGACTGGTTTAGAGAACTACCCAGTTCAACTTCTCAATCTGGCTGGTTTACAGAACTACCCACTTCAACTTCTCAATCTGGCTGGTTTACAGAACTACCCACTTCAACTTCTCAATCTGACTGTGTTACAGAACTACCCACTTCAACTTCTCAATCTGACTGGTTTACAGAACTACCCACTTCAACTTCTTAACTTCTCAGTCTGACTGGTTTACAGAACTATCCATTTCAACTTCTCGAACTGACTGGTTTACAGAACTACCCACTTCAACTTCTCAATCTGACTGGTTTACAGAACTACCCACTTCAACTTTTCAAACTGACTGGTTTACAAAACTACCCACTTAATATCCCCATCAGGCATGTTAACACAACAACGCACTCTACTTCCTCATCTGACCATTTTACAGAACCGACCACTTTACTTCGTAACGGTCAAAGGAAAGATCAAACCACAGTATAGTCTAGGGACTATTTCACAGAACCAACCACGTAACTTCCCTATCTAAGTTGTTCACATAACTGATTACGTTACTTTTCCGTCTGACCAGTTCACCGAACCAACCATGTAACTTCCCCATCTAACTGGTTCACATAACTGATTAAGTTACTTTTCCATCTGACCAGTTCACCGAACCAACCACATAACTTCCCCATCTAAATGGTTCCACAGAACTCATTACGTTACTTTTCCGTCTGACCAGTTCACAGAACCAACCACATAACTTCCCCATCTAAGTGGTTCACAGAACTGATTAATGGGAATGTAGCGCCACAGCCAAACAAGATTTGTTATTGAGAGTTCCGAAAAACTTGGAAAAAGGTGAAAGAATTATCAAAATCGGATGAGAAATAAAAAAGATATAACCATTTAAAGTTTGTTCACCGAACCAACCATGTAACTTCCCCATCTAACTGGTTCCACAGAACTGATTACATTACTTTTCCATCTGACCAGTTCACTGAACCAAGCACATAACTTCCTCATCTAACTGGTTCACAGAACTGATTACGTTACTTTTCCGTCTGACCAGTTCACAGAACCAACCACATAACTTCCCCATCTAAGTGGTTCACAGAACTGATTACATTACTTTTCCATCTGACCAGTTCACAGAACCAAGCACATAACTTCCCCATCTAAGTGGTTCACAGAACTGATTACATTACTTTTCCATCTGACCAGTTCACAGAACCAAGCACATAACTTCCTCATCTAACTGGTTCACAGAACTGATTACGTTACTTTTCCGTCTGACCAGTTCACAGAACCAACCACATAACTTCCCCATCTAACTGGTCCCACAGAACTGATTACGTTACTTTTCCATCTGACCAGTTCACAGAACCAACCACTTAACTTCCTCATCTAACTGGTTCACAGAACTGATTACGTTACTTTTCCGTCTGACCAGTTCACAGAACCAACCACATAACTTCCCCATCTAAGTGGTTCACAGAACTGATTACGTTACTTTTCCGTCTGACCAGTTCACAGAACCAACCACGTAACTTTCCCATCTAACTGAATATGTAGTCAGAATATGTATTAATGTAGGCTATACCTTCTCCAATGTGCACAAGTCCATGGGGTTGAATATGTAGTCGGAATATGTATTAATGTACACTATACCTTTTCCAATGTGCACAGGTCCATGGGGTTGAATATGTAGTCAGAATATGTAATAATGTACGCTATACCTTCTCCAATGTGCACAGGTCCATAGGGTTGAATATGTAGTCAGAATATGTATTAATGTACAATATACCTTTTCCAATGTGCACAGGTCCATGGGGTTGAATATGTAGTCGGAATATTTATTAATGTACGCTATACCATCTCCAATGTGCACAGGTCCATGGGGTTGAATATGTAGTCAAAATATGTATTAATGTACAATATACCTTCTCCAATGTGCACAGGTCCATGGGGTTGAATATGTAGTCAGAATATGTATTAATGTACGCTATACCATCTCCAATGTGCACAGGTCCATGGGGTTGAATATGTAGTCAAAATATGTATTAATGTACGCTATACCTTCTCCAATGTGCACAGGTCAATGGGGTTGAATATGTAGTCAGAATATGTATTAATGTACAATATACCTTCTCCAATGTGCACAGGTCCATGGGGTTGAATATGTAGTCAGAATATGTATTAATGTATGCTATACCTTCTCTAATGTGCACAGGTCCATGGGGTTGAATATGTAGTTAGAATATGTATTAATGTACGCTATACCTTCTCCAATGTGCACAGGTCAATGGGGTTGAATATGTAGTCAGAATATGTATTAATGTATGCTATACCTTCTCTAATGTGCACTGGTCCATGGGGTTGAATATGTAGTTAGAATATGTATTAATGTACGCTATACCTTCTCTAATGTGCACAGGTCCATGGGGTTGAATATGTAGTCAGAATATGTATTAATGTAGGCTATACCTTCTCCAATGTGCACAGCTCCATGGTGTTGAATATGTAGTCAGAATATGTATTAATGTACGCTATACCTTCTCCAATGTGCACAGGTCATTGGGGTTGAATATGTAGTCAGAATATGTATTAATGTACGCTATACCTTCTCCAATGTGCACAAGTCCATGGGGTTGAATATGTAGTCAGAATATGTATTAATGTACACTTTACCTTCTCCAATGTGCACAGGTCCATGGGGTTGAATATGTAGTCAGAATATGTATTAATGTACGCTATACCTTCTCCTATGTGCACAGCTCCATGGTGTTGAATATGTAGTCAGAATATGTATTAATGTACGCTATACCTTCTCCAATGTGCACAGGTCCATGGGGTGGAATATGTAGTCAGAATATGTATTAATGTATGCTATACCTTCTCCAATGTGCACAGGTCCATGGGGTTGAATATGTAGTCAGAATAATTCGGTACATGTGAGGGATCTACCGCTTTCTGGAAGGGTTCACTCTGAAAAGTAATGAAAGCATTCTTATATATAACTGGTTTTATTGATATTGACCTAACAATGAAAGGAACATGTAGCGGTCATAGATGTGTATGAAGTTTAAAAGTTGTAATGGACTAAAACCTTAATGTTGAACTTGAATATAAAGCTTTATGGTAATTAACAAATTGACCTACTTTTTTGTAGGAACATAACACTGAGTTGTAGATGTAACTATGAGTTTAGTTTGAAAACTCTACGTCTTTTGTGTTTGACACTCAACCAAAAAAGTGCAAGTTCATACAAACAGATTAACAATAGCGTAACACTATCTGCAAACATCATTTTCGTCACACGGAAGCATTAACATCACAAAATAAAGGCCGAATTTATTTGACAACAACTGTGATGCACACTTAAAGAATATTTTTGGATCTTTAAAATATAACTCATTAAAATTAAAGTTAATCAGATCAGTGTCAGATTCCAGTTGGTGGAGATTGATGGTATTTGGGGGCATGTTAAAAATATGTCAAGAAATTTCCTCAAAAGTAATGCACCCCAGTTATCTGAAATCCTATATATATATCTCCCACTCCTTTCAACCTTAATCCCCATCAGACAACACTCAATGTGTGGATTTCAACGTGTGAATTTATACATGGTAAAATACGGCAAATCCCCATCAGACAACACTCAATGTGTGAATTTATACATGGTAAAATACGGCAAATCCACATCAGACAACACTCAATGTGTGAATTTATACATGGTAAAATACGGCAAATCCACATCAGACAACACTCAATGTGTGAATTTATACATGGTAAAATACGGCAAATCCACATCAGACAACACTCAATGTGTGAACGTACCCCTGCATGCTTCATCCTGTCCAGGGCGTATCGGAGTAGTTTACACAGCTGATCCAAGGTCAACATCTCCATGGCCTTTGACCTCGTGTCGATACACTCTGCTCGCATGATTTTCTGCAAAGTAGTATTCAACGGACAAATCAGTTTGTTGCGCCATCATTCACCCCATATAATATCTACATTATATAACCTATAGGTCAAACTCTCATCCCTGGCTCCCTTTGATGTCGGTGGAGAGGGAGACGTGGTACATGCCCAAGAAGTTACACAGATTTCAAAATTCTCATCCATATTTCATCAAAACCTGTTTATTCTGGTTTGTATTTCATACATTCACTCCCTATTCTAATTTCTATGAATGAATGAAACACTTCTCTATCCCTGCGACAGCATTGTTGGTCTTACTCGCACCTTGTTGGCATTGGTAACTGCATTATCCCTGGGTGGCAAAATAGGAGAGATGGAAGTTGTGCACATAAAATTTTCATACAATCAACCTTGTTAGATTCTGCTATTTTTTATGGAAACGAAAGTTTAGAATGTTTTCCTTTGAAACAGATGTTGTTTAAGGGCACATATAAATATTATTTAGGTTATTTAGGTTATTTAGGTGAGCTACATGGCTGAGAAAGGAAACTCAGAAGAATTGTCTGAGGATCTACTTCTATATAACGAACAAAGCAGAGGGAAATAGGAAACTGGCTCAAGGTCATAAGTGGATGCAGTGGAGATAGGTAGCTAGCTCATAAAAAGATGCGCGTCATATGCGCTTGTAAATCACTAAACCACTTGGCACTATTAAAACCAACTTACCTCACATTCCGGACAAACCCAGTCGTTGGGCAGAACCCCAGTCAGGCCCAGACATCGACTGTGGTAGACCCTGGGGCACAACTCACAGCAGACCACCATCCCCTCCTTGTGGCACAACCAGCAGAAATAGTCATTGCGATTGTCCTGTGTAACCATCAATAAACAGAGTTTCTATAATGCAAGAATCTTTCTCACGAAGTAATTATTTTCCGTATCATGACAACAATGTTAATTAAACTATATATTATATATTCTGTGATGAATTTCTTTCCAATCGTCTTTTGACACATGTATTCCTTCTTCTATCACTACTATGGCGACAGCGTGGAGTAATAAATAAATATTGTGACGTCCCTCGCGCTATGTGACGTCACGATATTGCTGCACATGCACAGGCTGGAACCGTCCTGTAGACGATGATGGCTGGGGTTAAGGGGGTATTTCCAGCATTTTTTGGTTGCATAGGCATTTCAGGACCACTTACTTTTTTAAATTCAGAAGTTTTTAACAGTTCTTCAACCTGCTAAGAAAGTAGCTCCTAAAATCTGGCTACTGTGCTATCGTGCACACTAGGCGAGATAGCACAGTAGAGGAAGAGATATGTTATCGATTTTCTCAAACTGGGAAAGTTCTATAATTCATCACAGAATATATAATATTCAGTGTTATCTCGCCGTATACTGTCATTCAAGTCAAACGTTTTCAATTTCTTTCATTCAACAACATGTCAACACATAAGTTATTTATAATTTTGTTTGCGACAATACATAAATGGAAATTGTACAGGTAATCATACTGTATAGAAAAACTTCTTGCAAGATTTGCATGAATGGTATCAGATAATAACTTTAGAATTAACTGGAAAGGAAGGTCAATATATATACTGTATGTCTGTCTCATAGGATGTAGACCAATATATGAAGGTATGTCTGTCTCATAGGATGTAGACCAATATATGAGGGCATTATGTCTGTCTCATAGGATGTAGACCAATATATGAGGGCGTGTATGTCTGTCTCATAGGATGTAGACCAATATATGAGGGCGTGTATGTCTGTCTCATAGGATGTAGACCAATATATGAGGGTGTGTATGTCTGTCTCATAGGATGTAGACCAATATATGAGGGCGTGTATGTCTGTCTCATAGGATGTAGACCAATATATGAGGGCGTGTATGTCTGTCTCATAGGATGTAGACCAATATATGAGGGTGTGTATGTCTGTCTCATAGGATGTAGACCAATATCTGTCTCATAGGATGTAGACCAATATATGAGGGTGTGTATGTCTTGTCTCATAGGATGTAGACCAATATATGAGGGCGTGTATGTCTGTCTCATAGGATGTAGATCAATACATGAGGGTGTGTATGTTTGTCTCATAGGATGTAGACCAATATATGAGGGTGTGTATGTTTGTCTCATAGGATGTAGACCAATATATGAGGGCATGTATGTCTGTCTCATAGGATGTAGACCAATATATGAGGGCGTGTATGTCTGTCTCATAGGAAGAAGGCCAATATATGTCTTGTATATCGATCTCACAGGATAGGTCAATATATAGAGGATCTTACACGAGTACTCATTCGTTATTGAATTTATTAAACGAGTTGGAATGATATGATGCGAGGCTCTTGCCGAGCATTATATCATTTTTGCTAACGAATTTAATAAATTCAATAATGAATATGAACGAATGTTAGATTCTATTTATCACATAACTCACATATCAACTTTTATTGCCTTTTGCCCGTCGCTTTAACATGCGAAACCAACATAAACCGTGTGAATTGGATCATATAGTCATTATCGATTTTTTTGTCAGAGAGTACTAGGATAGTTATAACTAGTGGTATATCGAAACTATAGAATGGTGTTATTCCACTCCCACACCAGAAGTCATGTGATAAATATATATATCTTCTATGCCTTATAGGAGGAAGGTCGATATATGAGACCTTCAATGACTCATACGAGGAAGTTTAATATATATCTTGGTCTTACAATTTGAAAAGCATGTAGGGTGCATTTATAGGGACAGGGGTACATAATACATATAGGAATGAATACAGCATGTACATTTTCATCAGAAGACATTGTTGACAATATAATACCTCCCCACTTCCATCATTTCGGCCAATTTTTCTTTTCTTAGGTGGCGGGTGTTCCCCTGATGCCAACTCTGGGGCCGTGAGTGAAGGGGCTGCACGCTTCTTCATACCTACCGGTGGTGCAGTTTTGGCAGCAGGTAAAGGGGTTTCTGCTGATAAGAAACAAATGTTTTTTAGTTATATAATATACTTATTCTACTACACCACTAACTTGTCTAGCATGCTATTAACATAACAATATGTTAAACCAAATTTCTGAATATGGGTTGATAAAAAATCTTCAGCTACTCTACCTTGTTTCAATTTTCATCTCCAACAACTGATTTGAAAATAGCCTTAAAATTGGTAAAACTAACAAGTAGGTTGTATTGATGACTGACCGTTACAAGTCAGTAACCCTGTCATGTTTTTACAACTCTTTATGTTGTGTATTCATAATTTTGATAGAGCATCATAAAACAAGAGGTCAATGACCTTGATGCTCTACTGATTGATTTTGATTTCAGGAAGTAGTCGCTACAAACTGGTTTTTTGAAAATCTATTTTTAGCCGTGGTGGCCATCTTGAATTTCCGGCCGACCTGAAATTTTGCTAGGATCAATTAGACATCAAGAGCAACATTCCTGTGAAGTTTCATGAAAATCCGTCAAGTAGTTTCAGAGGAGTAGTCGCTACAAGTTATCATTATATAACTCTTATGTAAACATACATGGCCACTGGCAGCCATGTTTAACGTCGAATCAAAATAATGTTCGACTTGAATAACCATCATGTCATGCTGATCATTTTAGAGAAAGTCCCATATCAATATCACTTATAGTTTTCAAGAAGTAGTCGCTACAAACTTGTATTTTGAAAATCTATTTTTAGCCATGGCGGCCATCTTGAATTTCCGGCCGACCTGAAATTTTGCAAGGATCAATTAGACATCAAGAGCAACATTCGTGTGAAGTTTCATGAAAATCCGTCAAGTATTTTCAGAGGAGTAGTCGCTACAAGTTATCATTATATAACTCTATGTAAACAAAGATGGCCACTGACAGCCACGTTTAACGTCGAATCAAGATAATGTTCGACTCGGATAACCATCATGTCATGCTGATAATTTTAGAAAAAGTCCCATATCAATATCTCTTATAGTTTTCAAGAAGTAGTCGCTACAAACTTATTTTTTAAAAATCTATTTTTAGCCGTGGCGGCCATCTTGAATTTCCGGCCAACCTGAAATTTTGCTAGGATCAATTAGACATCAAGAGCAACATTCCTGTGAAGTTTCATGAAAATCCGTCAAGTAGTTTTAGAGGAGTAGTCGCTACAAGTTTTCATTATATAACTCTATGTAAACAAAGATGGCCGCTGGCAGCCATGTTTAACGTCGAATCAAAACGATTTTCGACAAGGACCAACACCATGTCATGCTGATCATTTTAGAAAAAGTCCCATATCAATATCTCTTATAGTTTTCAAGAAGTAGTCGCTACAAACTTATTTTTTAAAAATCTATTTTTAGCCGTGGCGGCCATCTTGAATTTCTGGCCGACCTAAAATTTTGCTAGGATCAATTAGACATCAAGAGCAACATTCCTGTGAAGTTTCATGAAAATCCGTCAAGTAGTTTCAGAGGAGTAGTCGCTACAAGTTTTCATTATATAACTCTATGTAAACAAAGATGGCCGCTGGCAGCCATGTTTAACGTCGAATCAAAACGATTTTCGACAAGGACCAACATCATGTCATGCTGATCATTTTAGAAAAAGTTCCATAGCAATATCCCTTAGAGTTTTCAAGAAGTAGTCGCTACAAACTTGTTTTTTAAAAACCTATTTTTAGATTTGGCGGCCATCTTGGATTTCACATCTACATGAATTTTTGCTAGGATCAACTAGACTTCATGGGCAACATTTCTGTAAAGTTTCATGAAAATCTATTCAGTAGTTTCAGAGGAGTAGTCGCTACAAAAAAAAAGTTAACGGACGGACGGACGGACGGACAGACGGACGACGGACGCCGCACCACGGCATAAGCTCTGCTGATCTCTGATCAGTAGAGCTAAAAACTGACCAATCAGTGACCAGAAATAAGACATACCAATACATTTTGGTAGGTGATAAACTCAGTTTTTATCCTTAATGTTCAACCTATTTTACTGTTAAAAGTAAGGTATCTACAGTGTGATTCTTTTAAATCCCTGCAAATTTCATGCACATTCATGCAAATGATCCAATCTGTGTATCTATCAAAATCAAAATCTTGAAATTTATCGTCTTTTTACTCTGCCAAAGGATTTTTATTTTACTATGGAACCTAAGTATATACACCGAGTAACACAAAGTTTATAACCTACTGAAAATAAGATAAAATCTCAACATCTCTGCCGTGGAAAATTATGAATTGTCCTGGCTCTTTCAATTTAGTTTGGGATCTACGGCACAGTGGGGACCTATGGTGCAAATTAGTTTGTGGCACAGTGGGGACCTATGGTGCAAATTAGTTTGTGGCACAGTGGGGACCTATTGTGCAATTGAGTTTGTGGCACAGTGAGGACCTATTGTGCGATTTAGTTTGTGGCACAGTGGGGACCTATGGTGCAATTTCGTTTGTGGCACAGTGGGGACCTATGGTGCAATTTCGTTTGTGGCACAGTGGGGACCTATGGTGCAATGGAGTTTGTGGCACAGTGGGGACCTATGGTGCAATGGAGTTTGTGGCACAGTGGGGACCTATGGTGCAATTTAGTTTGTGGCACAGTGGGAACCTATGGTGCAACTGAGTTTGTGGCACAGTGGGGACCTATGGTGCAATTGAGTTTGTGGCACAGTGGGGACCTATGGTGCAATTGAGTTTGTGGCGCAGTGGGGACCTATGGTGCAATTTCGTTTGTGGCACAGTTTCGTTTGTGGCACAGTGGGGACCTATGGTGCAATTGAGTTTGTGGCACAGTGGGGACCTATGGTGCAATTTCGTTTGTGGCACAGTTTTGTTTGTGGCACAGTGGGGACCTATGGTGCAATTTCGTTTGTGGCACAGTTTCGTTTGTGGCACAGTGGGGACCTATGGTGCAATTTCGTTTGTGGCACAGTGGGGACCTATGGTGCAATTGAGTTTATGGCACAGTGGGGACCTATGGGGCAATTGAGTTTTGGTGCTACGGTTTCTTTTGAACCATTTTTCTCGTTTTTAAAGTTATTTCCTTAAATAAATCATTATATCTGGAATCCAAACCACATCTGTTTTCTTTTTTTCTATACATTATCATAGCAGGTCAGTACAACAGTCTCAGTAGGCATATTTGTCATGATTACCTTTTTCCTGGCAACATCCCAACTATGTATTGACAGGATTAATAACACTGTTACACTATCTTGGGTTGACTGGAGTATACTGCCCTCCTTGAGGTGCGTAAATTCAATTTTTTAGTAGGCATCCCTCGTAGGAGGATTTTGTGGCATTCTCATTGGTTTAAAGGAAATTCCTAAATTGGTGCTCATAAAATATTTAAATTAATGTGTCAAGCTGATCATCTTAGCCCTTAAACAGGTCATTGAACAAAAGAAGCAGTGCTACTCCAATGTGTGCACTATACACTTAATAAACAAAGTCTCATAAATTTGTCAATTCGACAGTGTAATTAGGCTTATGGTAGAGCGGTTATGTTATCTTTCTGCAATAAAATAGGAATATGAAATCTATACCGGCATAAAAGCTATCCTTTTTGCTAAAAAGGCACCTAGGAAAACAGTACACATATCAAATGTATAGACTTTTAGATAAAAAACGATAAGATCATAACATAGAAATTACCCCTAAAGTGCCCTTTTGCTTCAAAGAGCAATTTTCATTTAAGGTTTTCATGACCTTGAAGAACATTTGGGGGGAAACACTTCTGACTAAGTTTGCTGACAATTCAATAGTATGACAATCAGTCCCAATTTTTTCTTTTCAAGCTGTTTGTCACAGGCCTACTTTAAATCCATTTAAACTCATTGCCTTATTTCAGCCAGTCATTGAGCGGTTTCTTGATAATCATTAAAACGACTTTTGTAATTCATAACTTCCACATCCAGGCATTTTGTTACAAGGACTTTATCTTCCGTCTCCATATAAAAAATCAAAATCTTTCTTTAACAGTAATCAAAATTAAATGTATCCATACTGAAGTAAGACAGCACCAAAAGTACATAGCTGTACAGAAGAAATAAAGCTTTTACAAAAATGCATCAGTATCAATGTTTTCCCCCACCCAGAGAATTATTGGACAACAATGATGACACTAGGGTAGGGAATTACACAAAACCCCGTACCAATACAGGGATATCCGACACTGATATAATAGCTTTTACCCAGGGAATTAGATATACATTTTGCTCCTTAATAGCAACAGGAATTAAAAATCAATTCGTACATTTGTCCAATTCCCCTGGGTGGCAGTGCCCGCTACACCCTCTAATGGGGGGGAAAACAATGAAAGGTGCATAGTTCTCACTATAAACTGTTTCTATACAGGGCTGCACATTAGTTTAGCATAAAGGATAAACACCAAGTGGATCACCTACCCAAATGTGGAGGCGTGTCAGTTTACTGATTACAGCTGTCAAATTAATTTGATGTAATTTGAAAGTTGTGAATGCACAATTCTAAAAATACTGATTCTTGCAGCTAGTCCAAGCAGATTTGTATAATCAATGTCACACAGAAGCTTGAAACTTACAAATCATTCTTACTAAAATCAATATTACAATGAAACTTCCAACTTAGTATAATCAATGTCTCATGGAAGCTTGAAACTTACTTTTAGCGATCTGTTTCATGATCATGTCAATCTCTGCCTTCTCCTTCGCTGAGGAGATTGTCGTTGTCCCATTCATGTGTATACTTCCTGTCGACAGACGCGTACGAATACTCGGAGCAGATTTTGGCGCACTCTGGCCACTGAGTGAGCCTGGGGAACTCTGCTCTGATGACCCGGCACTGCTTACGGAATCTCCTGTTGGCAATCGATTACGAATACTTGGCATAGATTTTGGCGTACTCTGGCCACTGAGCGAGCCTGGGGAACTCCGTCCGGATGACCCAACACTACTCACAGAATCGCCAGTCGACAGTCGATTACGAAGGCTCGGAGTAGATTTTGGCATACTCTGTACACTCAATGAGCTTGGGGAACTCCGTCCTGATGACACAACACTGCTCACAGGATCTATAGCGTGTGTCGATTGTTCCGATTTATCTATATACAGGTAAAATTATATTAAAACTGTAATAATTACTAGGTGCCAAGACAGGTTTGAAATTGGTAAGATATTAAGATGACAGTTGGAAACCTGATTTTTAATAAAATTTCAGCTGCATATTCCCAGATTTTAACTGTTTTGATTGTTGATATTTAAATATCCCAAATAATTAAACCCCTCTGCATGTCACAAACACAATAATCTATTTCCAATATGGTCACCTGTTCATCTGTAACCATAAAAAGCAGTCAGTGGTTTTCACTTTAAAGTAATCAATTATTTAAGTGACATAACCGATCCAAGTTTAAATCTATATGCCCATTATCTAAACATGGTTTGAACTCTTAGAGACAAATAGCACTGGTGATTTTTTAAAACAATGCGGCGTCCCGTTAGTTTTTCTGCGTAATTTGCATATTTGCAAACTGCTCTTGCATTTAAGAATTTATTCGCAAAGGCCAGTAGTGAAGAAGTGCTTTCTGGTAAATTTGCCAATTTCTACCAGCGTTAATTTGCCAATCAATTTTTATATTAACTTTATTTTCCCGTTGTTATAATACCAATAATAATGTGCCTTGTAAGGTGGTAATGATAAACATGTGCAATATATAAAGATAAATATCGTCAGTGTGTTTTCAGACTGTGGAATACAGGGCTTGCACTGGCTATTTTTTTCTTTGCGCAACTAATTTCGCCAAATGAAAAAAATTAGAGCCAAATTGAAAACATTGGAGGCAAATATTTTTTTTATGGCACAAACACATTACATGAAATTTCAAGTTAGCGTTGTCCTGAAATCAAATCATGCGGATATACTTAACTATAACCGTGTTTACTACCTAAAACAAACTGAGGTTACAGATAGAACTGTCAGAGTCATGATGTATTGTTCTATAGTAAAAATCATGTTAGAACATTTTGAAACATTTAGGAATTGGAAGCTCAGGTAACTAACAGAGCTTTCCCCAGGATTTGTTTTTAAGGAGTGGTGGCATTTTTGCAGTGAAAGTGGGGTGGGCGCAGGAAGTGAGGGTGGTCACACCTTCTAGCATCTTTATTTTTAATTGTCAGTTGGAAAGAAGAGATTTGGTGTCTATATATTCTTTTGCGCAAATCACTTTCGCAAATTTGTTTTTTCTTGCGCCATATTTCATTCTTATGCGCCATTGGTGCATCCCAGTGCGAGCCCTGGAATAGTCATTCTCAAAAAAAATTGGGTCCATTGGATGCGTGCAGTTAGCTTACTTAGCCTACTTGAAAAGGGAAGTTCATTCAACCATAAGCACTCATTTTTTCTTTTTTTTTTGACAAAGTATCAAGCGAATGGAAATATTAACTGTTGATTATACTGCTACAATCAAGTATTCAAACGTTTTTAAGTTTATTAAATTTCATTTAATTCTAAGCCGTGTGGTTTCCATGCAAGAATAGGACCTCTGCTTATCCGGAGGGTTAAAATTAGTGCTGGGTATCGCATCCAAAAATCGTATCGATATATATTGCGATACAAGAGACTGTATCGCGATACGTAACACAATACATTTCTTGTGAAATTCCATTGATAAGTTCAATAGACTTTGCCGACTTACTGGGGCCAAACTTAAAATGTTTTTTGTTTCCCCTCCCGCGAAACTGGTCAAATTGGTATGGGTAGGTAGGTAATTTTTTTTTTTAATTATTTCACAGATTCTAGATATCTATCTTAATAATATCTACCATTCATAAAAATGACAATTCAAACAGGTAAACATAGATGTATTCATGTAACGTACACATGGTGTAATAAGGTTTTTCCACTTCCATCGGGCAGAGTTCTCTCTAGAATGTTTTTGTATTTTAAATTTACCCTGCTTAAAATGTTTAGACCATGACATGGAATATAAGAATCCATCATGAGTATCCATGTGAGATAGAGAAATCTCACCCGAGGGTCAGAATTGTAACCAGGGACGAGGCTCTGCCGAGTGCCTGGTTGCAATTCTGATCCCGAGGGTGAGATTTCCCTATCTCACATGGATCACTCATGATGGATTATTTTTCTCCCATTATGTGTTTATTAACAGCATAAAATCAATGACTTTGCTGATTTAACGCCAGAATAAGGCGACGTCGACGTAACGTCATGACGTCATAAGTCACATGTCATGTAAGATAGAGTTATCTCACATGAGGGAAATGCCTATCTCACATGAGCAGAAATGGGAGAAAATATCAAACAAATATGCCGTAATTTTTGTCAAATCACTACATAATGAGTTTCAGTATAGTCATATAACTAATTTTTAGTATACAGTGAAACATACAAACTAAAAATATAAAATAACTGGAAATGTTTATTTTAAGTATACGGAAAATGTCCGACACAATATAGTCCAGGCATCAACTTACACACATTCTTCTTGTAAAACTTCTGGAGAGAATGATTTCATGTACAAAGTCTTTCTCAATTCAAAATATTATACATTAAAAACTGTCTGTCAGCTATTGCTAATATTCATTTAATTGGGTTCCATTTGGGTTCCATTTGGGGATTTCCTATTTTACTTTTAAATTGTCCACACACAAATGAAGTACAACTTGTTTATAACACAAATATAGGACTGTTTCCTGATGGTAAACTACGTCAATTTATTCCTTTTCAAAAGTTGTGCCTGTCCGAAATCATGTACCTATCCTAATTACTGTGACACCGCTCTTTCCTGGCAGAAAAATATTGCTGGTAATCGATTGAAACATCATCAATAATAAATTACGAACAATTAGGCTTTCTTTTAATTTCGGCATTGCACCTATAATCTTCAATAAATGATGTCCCTACTTTCCGATGTCCAATGTTTTCAAATCAATGTGATAACATTTGATGTCCCGTGATTATTTATGTACGATTGTTTACCTGGCCATCTTTCAATCTCGTCGCGTGCCACAATTTCATTGGTTGGTTGCCTGATCATAATCCCGCCTTGATCGATTTGACAGGCTATGATTGTGAATGTTTGACACTGTGATCGGGAGATCAATTCCAAATAGTGTCATACCAAAAAAATAAAATATAACTACGGTTTCGACAATAAAATTGTTTGGGTCGTGGCCATTTTTTCAGGTCGGTCGTTTGAGGGGAAACATTTAATATTTTAATTTAGGCCCGGTGTACTTTGATGGAAGTACTTATTGGAAGTGCATCTATTTTTAACTATGATGGTACCCACTTCCCAATATGTGTAATTACCATTGTATTACAAACATGGGAACCATATGAAGTTAACAATAAATCATAGTCGCAGATTACGATTTACTCTCATAAACAAAACATATGTGTAGAGAAAACCGATAAGAACTGGTATGCTGAAAAATATCACGGTACATATTATTTTGAGGCCCGTATCACAATACACCGATAATCCGATAATACCGCGCAGCACTAGTTAAAATTACCCTCAAATTCATGCTAATTTTGTCATTTTCATTACAGGTTTTCGTTGTGATCCCTTGCTACTTGAGTGATGGCAGAAAACAATGATCATGGCTCCAGTGAAAAAATGGAGTGTTTACAAGAGAATTTGCAGCAACTATGCAGTTCAGCAGGTGAGAAGGTTCTAGGCCCATTCGGCATAACTGTTATCTAGATGTAAATGGAGTGAGCCTGGAATGTTATTTCATGTTGGTGCCATATAACCTTTTTGTGTTGGTGTGTCCCAAAACCCCAATTCAACATCAACATTTAATTCCACGCATGGAAGCAGGCAACATTATTCTGGATTAATAAATAAAAGTGCGAATTTTAATGCTTAATGATAATGCTTCCATTTCTAGCAGCTTGTGACAACAAATTGATTACTTCCAACAATAAAACGTTAACCGATATTTGGCTGAGAAACTGAGATTGACAAAACCACATTTATATACTTGTATCGGGAGTACATTATTGATATTCTGGCTTTGTTATATAAAACACTGCATGGTATATGTATGACCATACCTTCCCCAAATTTCAAGAGAAGCTCTGTTAGCTTATACAAGATCGTGACTTTCACTGCACAGGCAATTAACACTTGCTTTATTTTAGATGAATAATCATCAAGTACCTTTTCCCCTGTCTTTATCTTTTTCCGACTGCATTCGTTTTCTCTGTATTCGTCTTAGGGGACTCCTCAGATTGCCAGTACCCCTGGGAGACTCCCTTGTTCCCGGGCTGAGTGACCCCCGTGGGCTCACGGAAGATCTGGTTAGAGAACTGGCCCGAGTGGCTGGACTCATCCCAACACGTTCTGAAAATTAATAAAAAATGTTCAGTCAGAACAGGTAATAAATTTCAATTCAAAAGTCTAAGCACTGATAGTTTAGCATGAAGAACATACCCAGCTTAATTGGCGTAGACATAAACTAGCGAAAGAAACCGGTGATCTGTGAATTATGATGCAGACAACATGCATCAGCTGTTGTTCTGATCCATCCTGTTGCTAGTGACCAATTATTGCACCAAATAAAGTATCCAAGTGTTGGCAGTACTACTTTTTTTTATGACAGAAATTCCAACTTAATACTCGCTGCCTTTTATTGGTTAAATCGCACCACATGACCTTTCTTTACATAACAATAAATGCCATAATCAATAATCACAACACTGGGCTGTCTGCACTGTCCTTTATGGAGAAAACAAAGTGTTCCAACACAATGGTAATGAGACAATGAACATAAATGAAACACATTATTTAAGTCACATTTTCCCAGACTTTATGTTGAAGGGAGAACACCAGTTATTGATCTCATTCACTTTAACTAGACTCATCTCGTTTAAATTGAAACTTTGGTATTTCTTCGTTTTTATCGCTTTAAATTTGTCCTGTGGTTGCGCAATTTAGCAGTTCAATAAATTACATAAAAACTTTAACTTTGGTAAAATACTATATATTCAAGTCTTTTAGAGAGCTTATGTGCTGAAGGACTATAAACCTTAGGAGTGCACTCTCAAACGGAAACTTAGGATTGCACATGCAAACGGAAACTGCGGCGTTCACACAAAAAACATACCTGAACTGCAAGCATAATGATCACATTCATTTATCCTTTACAGTCTACTATGAATTAAAGTCACTATCCTGCCATCTACAACAGATGTACTATGGGTGCGTTCAGGGTTCTCCCATCGGCAACCAAGTTGGTAAACTTTGGGTTAACAATGGCCACCGATGGTAACATTTGGTACCAACGAGGCCACTACCTCAGGTGTAGAGTCGCAGGAAGATTGGTTATCAACGTTCTACCTATCGGCAAACCAACGGCTAATGATGGTGACCGATGGTAGCTGATGGTTACGGAGTGTGCTTTCAGTAACCGATGGGAGGACCCTGAACGCACCCACTGTTTCTAAACCTACTGGCTTTGAGGCATATATTATACAATTTACATAATTTGAGAAACCAAACCCTATCAACAAAATATAAACGGCTTAAAATTTAGTCCAAACCCAAAAACTGGAGTATCGAATAAAGTTACCAACTCATAATTCATTTTACCCATATTCAATCACGGGTATTTTTAAGAAATGGTGAAAGAAAAAGTGTTGTTTTAATCGGCACATATACATTATTATATGACCTGAACCCTTGGATATAGTTTTGATAAATGGTTTTGAAGCGTAATTTTCCCGTTATTTGGAGGGTTTGTTCCTTTAATGATGTGTAGGTGAATGACCAGGATTTTTTAAGTTGTATATATCAGGGCCCGGAACATAATGCAACCATAATTGCCTACATTGAATGCGTAGGTGCAAAAATGTGAAGTTTTAAAATATGAGATTTAACGTAAGATGTTTAATAAAACGGGGCCCAGGATCATTCAATACAGGGTCTTAACACTGGGCAATAACTCAAATATGCTGTCATTCCAAGCACCTGCGGGAATTTGCGAGAATTCACGAGAATAAATTCTTGTTCGCCATTAGAAAAACAGACGTTACAAAGGACTATGTAAAAGTCAACCAACATCGGATTTAGCAAATGTAATTATTAGTGAATATGTGAATTTGACAAAATCAAGTATTATTCTTTATTTCTTCATTGATTTTGTTTTCATATGTAAGATACCCAAAATCGAAGGATCAAAATCATGATTGATTCCGCCATTGCTTCTGTTGTGAAACACATGCACTCGTATGAAAAATGGCGCTAGATTTGTACAGTGACCAACTTCAATCTCACTAACAGACTTTATACGCTGGTAAAACATAAAATATTAATGACAAACAAATGCAAATATTGATGTAGTTTGCAACTACCATACTTTTAACTCAAAATATATATCCAAATAACAGAAATGCCCCAAATAAGATAATCTGAAAATGTCTTCATAAAATGTTTAGAAGAACAGAAGTTTTTAATAATTTTCTATTTTTTTCACCTATTAAGGCCGTGACCCTTTTGCCATTATCAAATCTCGCTGTCATTTTTCATGGGATTTCGAGTTTAGGGGTCTCGACACTGATACTGTTTAGTGAGTGCACAGTGTTAACTTGCTTATAGACACATTTAGGACGCATTATAATGTGGGAAAGCTGTTTCTAGTTGTGTTATTAATATGAGCTGTCTGACTGAATTTCCCCCGTTACCTAAGATCTTGTCGATGTTTCTGACTTTACCTAAAGATCATAATTCTGCTGTTGAATAAATTGTTCTAACGCTTTATCTGCAGGACAGTGTTTTCATAACGTGACATCAAATACATAATTTCAAATTATTTATTTAAAAGTCATTAACCCTATCATATATGGTGTACTTATACTCACGTATGGCCTACTTATCTAATAGTGGCTCATTTTCATTCCATGTAATTCTAATTTCTAATGTGTTTAGTTTCACAAATGCATAACATAACAATTATTGTATATTATCTGATGTCGAAACACCATGGGTAGCCAGAGTTTGTGATTTATGGCCTCTTTGATCTAAACACACAGCCAATTCATAATTTTGCATTGCAGAGATGTTGAGATTTTATTTTATTTTCAGTAGGTGATAAAATTTGTGTTACTCGGATTTTATCCTTAGGTTCTATAGTAAAATAAAAATCTTTGGCACAGTAAAAATACCATAATTTTCAAGATTTAGATTTTAAAAGATACATATATTAAATCAATTTGCATGAATGTGCATGAAATAGGCAGGGTTTTAAAAGAATCACACTGTAGATACCTTAATTTTAACAGTAAACTTGGTTGAACATCAAGGATAAAGACCGAGTTTATCACCTACCAGAATGTATTGGTTATGTCTTATTTCTGGTCACTGATTGGTCAGTTTTTTTGATGATGCTCTATCAAAATTACGAATTAGCCACAGGGTACCATATTATTATACAACTGGAGAAACCCTTATTTCTTTTGATCACAATAAACAATCTGCCATAATCATGTTCTATTAATTGTTATATATCTATGGAAGTCCTATGATTTATGAAGCGTTATAGTAGACCTAAAGAATATTTTGCTCAAAACTCTATTTCACTACATGTGTAATGAATGAATGGTGTTTTATGCCACGTCGACACATTAATAGGTCATATTGTGCACAAAAACCGATGAATCATGAAAGAATGAAGTAGTAATTAAAAATAATGTAAATGTATAAAGATAAAACTATCTACAAATAGGGATGATATGGTAGCAATATAAACTACGTATATATGTAAATCAACAAATGCCCGCCAAGTTAACATATATAGGAAAATATTATATTGATTTATAAAGTCTTGATTTCTTTAAGGAAATCTAAAACAAGACTAAAATCTATAGTATCAAATAACTCTTTCGAAGTATTAACTGTGTAGTATCTTTGTCGCATAGGATCAAAGTCTACACATTCCAACAAGATATGTTTGACCGTTAACGGTGCAAAACAGGGTATACATTCTGGCAACTGCTCCATCAAAGTCAATATCACTATCCCAACTCTTCCTTACTGCAGGGCTCAATCTAGGCAAGGAATTTAGGGAGAAGTCACTTCTGCCTCAAGTGATTTTAGGGAGAAGTGGAGAGAATTTAGGGAGACTTCACGCGACGTGTATACGTAGACAACGGTTGAATAGTCATCACCATGTATATCGCAGTGCAGTGAATACAGTGTAATGCACACTAATTCTTTTTACTCTATAATATGAGCTTGAAATATTGATGCAAATTTCTATGATAATGGATTTATTACTATACTGTACCTTTTTAATTTTTTTTTTTTTTTTTTTTAAATTTTTCGGCGACTTGAACTTCGCTTTGATGTGCTGCCAAGGCAAAGTCAAGAGATCGCGGGCGCGTTCTTCGCCCGAATCGCCCTGTAGATTGAGCCCTGTTTAAATACTGTATGACACTTTAGAACTGAGTGATCAGTTAAATGCTGACCGCTCATCTTCCATAACTGTTGGTGTTAAAAACAACACAAACTTATTTGTTATGAAGCAATTAATTGAAGTTAACTATGTAAGATTACTGTAAAAATTTAACATGAAAGGGCCTTCCGATGTATTTAATTAATTACACATCTAGCGAAACAAACACGTGTGTATGAGTACAAATGCCGATAATGATTAACAAAATGCCGATAATCCTATACGTCTGTTTGATCGATAACAAGGGTGTTAAAACACAAATAATTAATATTGATTGACTCATAATTAAAAATCACAAACACCATCAGATTGTTATTAATAGCATAGGAAACATGATTCATTTTGACAGAATCTGCGTGTTTTTGCTTCTCAGTTACCAACTGATAAGACCTCTCGATAAATATAACGTCATAATTGTCATTCAAATATCGGATGGCGTGGTGGTGTAATGGGGAGCAAACTTGCCCGGAAAGCAAGAGGTCCAAGAGGTCCATGGTTCAATTTTCAGGCTGCGGCACACCGATTTTGAATTGACATTTATTCTGAATATTTAATAATTCTGTGTCCTTGTTAGACGCAATACAGTACTTGTATAAAATAAAAATGTTGTATGAAGTCGCCTATCTGTAAAAAATCGGTTTAAAAGAGCTACGTCATATTATAACGTCACAATTGTCAAACTCATTCAAATATTGGATGGCGTGGTGGTGTAATGGTAAGCATACTTGCCCGGAAAGCAAGCGGTCCATGGTTCAATTCCCGGCTGCGGCATGCCGATTCTTGAAATGACAATTATTCTGAATATTTAATAATTCCGTGTCCTTGTAAGACACAATAGAGTATTGTAGAAAAATTTTTTAGGTTGATTACTATGACCCAAAAAACTCATGGACCTCTCTCTACATATGTCATGTTCTTCACAGCTTACCACATGTGGGCTATATAGATCAGGGTCAAGATAAACAACACAGGTGTCATCCAATTAACCAACTGATGCTTGAATATTGATAACATATGCTGAAACTCCTAATAATGTGTTGATTGGTTTCCATCTCCAATGTCAATTTGGGATGAAGAAATGATGAAAGTAATAACAGCAATTTGTTTCACCCTTTTGGGAATGGTACCGGTACCTAGTCAATTGGGAAAAAAATGCTTTGTTTTTCCTTAAATTGGGAAGTTGGAATTTTTACCATCAATCAAAAGCAATGTTGTATGCTTAAATACTTTGCAAATACATGACCATGTATACATACTCTGGTAGTATGATATTACCCTCACCTAAAACAATATACTTTCCCACTTCTTCTGTTTAAAATTTCACTGTAAATATATAAAAAAAAAAAAAAAAATGGGATTGGGAATTTTTTCACTTCATTTGGGAAAAACACATACTTTTTGCCACTGTGAATGGTATTGTTTTTCGGTAGCACTTCAACTTCAAGCAGCAAAAGTGAAAAAAACAGAATAAAGATATCGTTTAATTAGACATTCAGAAACTTAAACAGAAAATTTGGAATTTTTTTAAAAATCCTGCTGTATCAATGAAAGAATTTCTTTAGTGATATATAGATGATATTTACTGATGTAATTTGTCACAAGGAACCCGTTCACGTTACTGAAACTATCAAAATCCCCTATGGGGTCCAACAGAGACCTCAATTAGAACATAATGATGTAATAAATTCAAAATCAAACCAGGGATAAATAGAATTTATTAGAATAGTTATGATTGGATTGAATTGGATTTTATAGTGGCACCAACAGCTAAGGTCATATGGCGACTTTCCAGCTTTCATTGGTGGAGGAAGACCCCAGGTGCCCCTCCGGGCAATTTTCGTGGACGGGCGGGCACCTGGGTAGAACCACCGACCTTCCGCAAGCCAGCTGGATAGCTTCCTCACATAAAGATTCCTAGGCCCCTAAGGGATCGAACCTACAGCGGTGAGGGGCAAGTGATTTCAAGTCAGAGACGTTAACCACTCGGCCACGGCCACGGACGCCCCTAGAATAGTTGTGAACATCCACCATTATTATTATGAAACATGAAGCCAACTTAGGCCATATAAAATTAATTCCCAGTTTATCATCCCTGCCCGCCCCGAATATTTTATGCCGCCCCGACAAATTTTATTTTGTCCGAAAAAAAAAAAAAAAAATTTAAAAAAAAAAAAATTCGACTGTGAAAGAGTTGCCTTTCCGTGAAGGAAAATGCGTTAATAAACAAATCGGACATCGAGCAATAAGAAGTAAGTTATATTGAGAACTTCAACTTTTAAAACTCACATACATGGTAGTTTATATCATTATAAATACAAATGTATGCTATAGCAGTGACAATTGGTAATAAAGAGAGTGTTCAAAACATAATACTTCTGGTTATTAATATTTTTGTGGTGTTTGATGTCATCTCAGGGGGCGTCCGTGGCCGAGTGGTTAACGTCTCTGACTTGAAATCACTTGCCCCTCACCGCTGTAGGTTCGATCCCTCAGGGGCCTAGGAATCTTTATGTGAGGAAGCTATCCAGCTGGCTTGCGGAACGTCGGTGGTTCTACCCAGGTGCCCGCCCGTGCAAGAAAATTGCCCAGAGGGGCACCTGGGGTCTTCCTCCACCAGTGGAAGCTGGGAAGTCGCCATATGACCTTAGCTGTTGGTGCGACTATAAAATCCAATTCAATTCAATTCAATTGATGTCATCTCAGAAAAATAAACAAGAGGTCAATGACCTTGAAGCTCTACTGATTGATTTTGATTTCAGGAAGTAGTCGCTACAAACTGTTTTTTTGAAAATCTATTTTTAGCTGTGGTGGCCATCTTGAATTTCCGGCCGACCTGAAATTTTGCCAGGATCAATTAGACATCAAGAGCAACATTCCTGTGAAGTTTCATGAAAATCCGTCAAGTAGTTTCAGAGGAGTAGTCGCTACAAGTTTTCATTATATAACTCTATGTAAACAAAGATGGCCACTGACAGCCATGTTTAACATTGAATCAAAATAATGTTCGACTCGGATAACCATCATGTCATGCTGATCATTTTAGAAAAAGTCCCATATCAATATCTCTTATAGTTTTCAAGAAGTAGTCGCTACAAACTTATTTTTTAAAAATCTATTTTTAGCCATGGCGGCCATCTTGAATTTCCGGCCAAACTGAAATTTTGCTAAGATCAATTAGACATCAAGAGCAACATTCGTGTGAAGTTTCATGAAAATCCGTCAAGTAGTTTTCAAAATGTAGTCGCTACAAGTTATCATTATATAACTCTATGTAAACAAACATGGCCACTTGCAGCCATGTTTAACGTCGAATCAATATAATGTTCGACTTGAATAACCATCATGTCATGCTGATCATTTTAGAAAAAGTCCCATATCAATATCTCTTATAGTTTTGAAGAAGTAGTCGCTACAAACTTATTTATTTTAAATCTATTTTTAGCTGTGGCGGCCATCTTGAACTTCCGGCCGACCTGAAATTTTGCTAGGATCAACTAGACATCAAGAGCAACATTCCTGTGAAGTTTCATGAACATCCGTCAAGTAGTTTCAGAGGAGTAGTCGCTACAAGTTTTTACTATATAACTCTATGTAACCAAAGATGGCCACTGGCAGCCATGTTTAACGTCGAATCAAAATAATTTTCCACAAGGATCAACATCATGTCATGCTGATCATTTTAGAAAAAGTCCCATATCAATATCACTTATAGTTTTGAAGAAGTAGTCGCTACAAACTTATTTATTTTAATTCTATTTTTAGCTGTGGCGGCCATCTTGAATTTCCGGCCGACCTGAAATTTTGCTAGGATCAACTAGACATCAAGAGCAACATTCCTGTGAAGTTTCATGAACATCCGTCAAGTAGTTTCAGAGGAGTAGTCGCTACAAGTTTTTACTATGTAACTCTATGTAACCAAAGATGGCCACTGGCAGCCATGTTTGACGTCGAATCAAAATAATTTTCCAAAAGGATCAACATCATGTCATGCTGATCATTTTAGAAAAAGTCCCATATCAATATCACTTATAGTTTTCAAGAAGTAGTCGCTACAAACTTATTTTTAAAAATCTATTTTTAGCTGTGGCGGCCATCTTGAATTTCTGGCAGATCTGAAATTTTGCAAGGATCAATTAGACATCAAGAGCAACATTCCTGTAAAGTTTCATGACAATCCGTCAAGTAGTTTCAGAGGAGTAGTCGCTACAAGTTTTTACTATATAACTCTATGTAAACAAAGATGGCCGCTGGCAGCCATGTTTAACGTTGAATCAAAACGATTTTTGACAAGGATCAACATCATGTCATGCTGATCATTTTAGAAAAAGTCCCATATCAATATCACTTATAGTTTTCAAGAAGTAGTCGCTACAAACTTGTATTTTAAAACTCTATTTTTAGCTTTGGCGGCCATCTTGGATTTCACATCAACATGAATTTTTGCTAGGATCAACTAGACTTTATGGGCAACATTTCTGTAAAGTTTCATGAATATCCATCCAGTAATTTCAGAGGAGTTGTCGCTACAAATAAAAGTTTACGGACAGACGGACAGACGGACGACGGACGCCGCACCACGGCATAAGCTCTGCTGATCTCTGATCAGTAGAGCTAAAAACACAAAAAAAACTCAAAGACAGAAGGCTAGAATTTTAAGAGAACTAAGTGTTGCTTGTGTTGAAGAAAGTAGAACAAAGTAAATGACATAACTGTCATTGGTACTTTTTGAACATAGTCTAACTCTTACAGCTAGTCAACATACATATTTTTCAAGTCTGTCTTGAACCCATTTATTGTTAAATGTATATTGGTTGGCATAAACAACAATAAAATTGTGTTATTGTATGCTTAAGTCCTTGCTTTATTTGTCTATTTAGTGTTATATATCTATTTAATCAGCATGATTTCATTTTATATTGATGATATCATAATGTGTTATGGATGTTTGAACTTTCATGCAAAATTCCCCTTTTTACTGAAATTGACGCGAAAATTCCCCCCCCCTGAGACGTGGCTAGAGTGGGGTGAGGGTGGGGGCTGCTTCCGCTCTGCATGTGAGTGTTTTTTTACATTGCAGTGGTTGTATTCTGGTAACCACGGGGATTATTATTATGAAATGTTAATGTGACATCAGCTCATCAATGGTGAAATATTATTATAAATGTGCCAAATTTTATTATTATTATGAAAGGTGACATCAACTTATCGCAGGTCCATTAATTAGCGGTTAATATTCGGCCGTGGTGTGCCTTTTGTCGATAATGGCACAGGCCATGTATATTTGGGCTGTATATATGCCTTTTATTACATACCAGGGACGTAGCGTGACCAAAATCTCAATTACTCACGGGGTTAGTGGGGGTCCGGCAATTTTTAAAAAAATAAACGCTCGTACGTGACTTCTGGTGTATTTTAGGATCAGGATGAAAGATTTAAATCCTGTTGAAAATACCATTATTCCTTAACATTTAATTCACCTTAGAACTGAAAATTATGGCTCACCTTTTTATTGCATTTTTCGAGTTTTCATTTTTTGAGCCTTCGTCTGAAAAGTTTACTCACGTGAGTAAATGTGTATGGCACGCTACGCGCCTGCATACCTTACTATAAATGGAGAAGAACAAGAACAAAATGGTACGATTTAAACATAAGTAGTCTAAGATGAAAACATTTTTTTTGCAAATAAATGAATTACGTTAAATTAATAAATTACTTTAAATCAGTTTTCTGCCTTGTCTGTTTTTAAAAACTAGATCTGTCACTAGAATGATTTATTTCGACGTTTCGACGGTTTATTTGAAAACAGTATTTACTGGGCAGTGAAAATTGCAGTCGAGATTTCAACCTTTGCTCCTGCGCTCTCTATATAGCTCTCCATTATGACCTTGTTGGTGCTTGGTCGTCGGATGGGGACGTAAACTGGGCGGTCCTGTGTATCGGTCTATCCTCCAAGCACGTTAAAGAACCATAGGAATCTATTCGATAAGAGTACAGCACGGTTCCCGGATTCCTATGTATCATTTCCCTCTCTCTGGGGCGGCTCTAAATAACCAATACTGTGTCGATGAGCCGTTTAACAACATTCATTCATTGATGACATTGACGTCGTGTTGCTTGATAGTCAAATTCTTCGCGTGCAAACAGTCTGTTGCTATACTGTGCCGATTTTCCATAATCAATAATGGCATAGTGTGCCGATTATGGATGTTGAGAAAGAAGCGATAAACACAGTTATTCCTATAAAATATATTATTATGAAATGTGACGTGAACTCATCGCTGGTCCATTATTATTATCATGAAATGACAACTCAACAAGGATCCATTATTATTATTATTAAATGTGACGTGAACTCATCGCTGGTCCATTATTTTTATCATGAAATGACAACTCAACAAGGATCCATTATTATTATTATTAAATGTGACGTGAACTCATCGCTGGTCCATTATTATTATCATGAAATGACAACTCAACAAGGATCCATTATTATTATTATTAAATGTGACTTGAACTCATCGCTGGTCCATTATTATTATTATGAAATGTCAACTCAACTCATTGCTGGCCCATTATTATTATGAAATGGGACCTCAACTCATCGCTGGTCCATTATTATTATTATGAAATGTGATGTCAACTCATCGCTGGTCTATTATTATTATTATTATGAAATGACAACTCAACAATGATCCATTATTATTATTATTAAATGGGACCTCCACTCATTGATGGTCAATTATTATTATTATAAAATGTCAACTCAACAATGATCCAATATTATTATTATGAAATGGGACCTCAACTCATCGCTGGTCCATTATTATTATTATGAAATGGGACCTCAACTCATCGCTGGTCCATTATTATTATTATTATGAAATGGGACCTCAACTCATCGCTGGTCCATTATTATTATTATGAAATGGGACCTCAACTCATCGCTGGTCCATTATTATTATTATTATGAAATGGGACCTCAACTCATCGCTGGTCCATTATTATTATTATGAAATGGGACCTCAACTCATCGCTGGTCCATTATTATTATGAAATGTGACCTATACTTATCGCTGGTCCATTATTATTATTATGAAATGGGACCTCAACTCATCGCTGGTCCATTATTATTATTATGAAATGGGACCTCAACTCATCGCTGGTCCATTATTATTATGAAATGGGACCTCAACTCATCGCTGGTCCATTATTATTATTATTATGAAATGGGACCTCAACTCATCGCTGGTCCATTATTATTATTATGAAATGGGACCTCAACTCATCGCTGGTCCATTATTATTATGAAATGTGACCTATACTTATCGCTGGTCCATTATTATTATTATGAAATGTGACCTCAACTCATCGCTGGTCCATTATTATTATTATTATGAAATGTGACTGAATAAGATTCCTAGTATTGTTTATTCATGCTTGTTATAGAGCTAGGTAAAGAGTCATTTTTAGATTACTTTCTCCTGCATAAATTGAAACAATCTCAAACCATTTAAATTATCATATCAAATGTGCACATTTTCTTTTTAGCCTCAGTATTTGTAAATGTTGTATATAATGGATGTCTCTTTAAAATTGAATTGTCACCTTTATTTTCTTTTTGGTCCTTTGTTTATATTGTTAACCTGTGTAAATATGTCAATTAGAAGGCTACATCGAAGATTAGTTCACAAACTAAATGTGTTACCCTCAATAAATAAAGTCTATTATTATTATTATTAGTTGCCTCAGTGGTGATTGGTGGATTTTTAATCTCTAGTGTATGTTAAATTGGATAAAACATTAAAACACATACTTTACCCTAAAACACAGGCAGCAGAGCAGCTAGTTACTGGCCTACACTGCAGGGAAAATATAAACAACTAGAAATGTGTCCATAGGACACGGATGCCCCCGGTAAAGGTTACTAGAACTATGAATTCGCCAAAGAAAAAATGAATTCAAAACATGGACCGTTTCAAAAGTTACTGAGTGAAAAAATTAGGTCATGTCTTCTATTCTAATAATAGGGCTATTAAACCTCTCATGACAGTAGAAGATTATAGGTTAGGAATAAACAAATATTTATAAGCTCTGAATAAAATGACAAAGAGTGAAATCGAAAAACATCGAGTTAATCAAATACATGCATGTACACACTCATGATAACAGCTGAAATGTAAAATCAATGTTAATCCTGATTGACTATTACCTTTAAATGACGCTTTGTAATTAAGCCTACAAAAAGATAATTTCGTGTGAAAAACTTAATAAGTGTTATTTCTTCAATACAACAAACTTTATGTACACTGTCTTGATGTTTGTCACAATGGCATAGTTTAAATGACTTTACCCCTGGGGCTACTACACATAGCCTATTCAGTCTGTAACTAAAAATGTCATGGCTATAAATCACTGCTACTCTGGTATCACTGGCGGAGTTCAAACAGTTACAGTGGCCTTCATTGTTATGTGTATTATCACAGTGTCAGTTGTATTTTACACGCATGAACTCGCCTATAATCATTTACAGTAGGCCATTATAATTCTATGTGTCCACCCATCCTCAGTTTTTTTCCCCTTTTACTGTTAAACAACACTTCCAAACTCTTACTCTCAGCAGCAGACCTCTTTTCTTTACAGAATCAAAAAAGTCGTGATCATAAAAATTTCAAAAAGATTAAATGAAATTGATTTTAATTCTATATTCAAATAGACTACACTTTAAATGTATTCTCTCATTCTCAACACAAGAAAATGATGATCTGTTGGCGTATGTGGGTAAAATGGCGCACATAGCTATAGGGACATCCCATCATATTGGAACGGGCAGCTATGCATGAGAATATCTCGTCATGCTTCCAGTAGCTCTGAGAACCGCCTTCATATCGGCATGTGTAGGCTGTGAGAATAACCTCCTATTGTTTTGGGCGCCAACATGAGTGAGAATTTACCTCCTATTGTTTTGGGCGCCAGCCGCAGTGAGAATTTACCTCCTATTGTTTTGAGCTCTGGCAGCTGCGATAATTTACCTATTATTTTGGGTGCTGGCAGCTGTGAGAATTTACCTCCTATTGTTTTGGGCGCCAGCCGCAGTGAGAATTTACCTCCTATTGTTTTGGGCTCTGGCAGCTGCGATAATTTACCTATTATTTTGGGTGCTGGCAGCTGTGAGAATTACCTCCTACTGTTTTGGGCGCTGGTTGCTGTGAGAATTTACCTATTGTTTTGGGTGCTGGCAGCTGTGAGATTTACCTCCTATGAGAATTTGCCTTCTATTGTTTTGGGTGCTGGCAACTGTGAGATTTACCTCCTATTGTTTTGGGCACTGGCAGCTGTGAGATTTTATATCCTACTGTTTTGGGCACTGGCAGCTGTAAGAATTTACCTTCCATTGTTTTGGGCGCTGACAACCGAGAAATTACCTCCTATTGTTTTTGGCATTGGCAGCTGTGAGAATTTACCTCCTGTTGTTTTGGCCACTGTGAGAATTTACCTCCTATCGTTTTGGACGCAGAGCTGTGAGAACCTCCCAGTTTGTTTTGAGCACCCATAGTTGCAATAACCTCCTATCATGTTCATGGTGGGAAAGGGTTGTTGTTCCAGCTGATTGCCTGGCTATTTTTATCCCGGACTCAGGAAGCTGCTATGGGTGTTGGACTGTGTATCAACGTCATTTTACCGTTCATAAAACAACTGTATTTTAGTAAGAATACCTGGATGCAGTCAAATTGGTATACCGTAAATCCGCACTTTTTTTACTCCCAGATTTTAGGAAAATACAGATAATACACCGGAATTGAATTTCATATTCTTTTTTTTTTGTTTCGGTAAAGATTAAAAGCGTTTTGTCGAAGTTTTGGAAAAACAAGATAAATTGGTTACCGCTGAACGTTTTCCATCTAAACATGTACCGGTATAAATATACAACAACAAAACATGCATTTAATATTCATTTTTGTTTTGTTTTGGAATAAAGTACATCATCAGCTTGTGTTAATCCCTTTGTTTGTGACAAATTATCGACCAGAACAGTAAATTTCATAACATAGACGGGTTCTGTGATGATTGCTATAGACCGTTAATGACTGGTTTACGGTAAATTGCATGAACAGAAATGTAGACGAGACTCTGGCTGGACTCGTGTTTTTCAAATGTTTTCCTACAGACTTTTATGGTCTATGCTTATGTTTTCATGTATACATTTCACTGAATAAAAATCAAGAGTTATTTTGGCTATGCTCAATATCTGCTTACTTACGGACAGTGTCCCTTTAAACCTTCTTTTCAAAATCACAGCTCCATTGTTCCAGATTTAACCATGTTAAAACTATTTACTTCAAACTGTTTACATTATAGGTTGTTCAGAGCTACCCCAGAGAGAGGGACATAGGCATTATGAGAACCTGTTCTACTCTTACTAACAAATAGATTCGTATGGTTCTTTAACATGCTCTGAGGCTGTGTATTAGCCAGCCAACCGTGCAGCCGTCTTTTGCACGGCCGTTTTTGAAAAATCGCGGGCAATATTTTTTTTTTGCTAAACAACACTTCCAAACTCTTGCTTTCTCAATATTGATTTGTTTTATATACATTTATAGAAGATATATTAACTATAATGCACCTTTTTCACCTTTATCTGTGAAAAAAATTACCCCAGGGACACCCACTTGTCGTGAATTTGCGCGTAACACATGTTAGCAAATTATTTTGCACACCCTGTTTGCATATTAGCACAACCGTGTTCTTGAATTTCTGACTAATACACTGATGTGAGGATAGGCTCTGATACATGGGACTGCCCAGTTTACGTCCCAATTTGACAGACGAGAAAGTGTCTTGCATAAGAACACACAGTGGTGCTGTCGATGCTTGACCCCAGTTCCTCCGGTTTCAAGTCCACTGCTTTATCCACTGGGCCTTTCCAGCCCCTTCCTATTAAATACATAAATTGACGAATGTGTACAATTAAAATATTCAAATTTAAAGATGCTTCACAAATTTCCATTGATAACTGACAATTCAAATCAAAATGGTGGTTTATACAGGAAGATAAAACAAATATTCTGTTGACTATAGGTTTACACACATGTAATAATTATGTAAAATAAGCACTATTTTGTCAGTATAGAGCCTTTAATTGCAATCAAAACCTTTTTATTTCTAATATAAGAAACGAAATCAATATACAAGTACAACATTACAATTGTACAGCAACATTTCTATAAATATATAACCATAATTACTACCTGGGGTTAGTAAATAAACAATTATCCCCTGGTGAGCCTCAGCTAGCAAATCAGATATCACATTACACATATGTAGGCTACATACCGTTATCTATACATATTTTCAACAAAGATTAACGTTGTAGTACAATACACTCCCGGAGGACGTATAATTTGCCTCAAATTCAAACACATTAAGCTATAAAAGTGTCTTAATTAGTACAACACAGAATTAAAAATAATAATAAGTTACAACTGATGTACATGAATAAAGTTTTTTTTTTTTTAAAAATTGTACATTTTTTATTTGTATTATCAGGTACATTTGACTTGGTATATATACCACAGACATATTTGTTATTAGGTCTGTGTATATAATCACTACCAATACACAATCATTCTTCTAACAACTGGTCTGGTATATATAATTTGTTATATAACTAAACAAGTCTAAATAATTACATATGGGCGTTATTATTTGGAATTTAAATAGCATAAACATTATGTTTGGGGTTGAACTTCACTTTTAAAAATCACGAAGGTGGATTAATAGCACATGGAATGTAGACATACTACATACATAAATAGTTACGTGGACCAGAATCACAACCATTTATGCATTTATTTCTTTTAGATGTCAAAAAACAATATGCGGCAAAAACATTTTAACATTCGCTTTCAAATCATGATAAATCCTTGATTATAAATTGAAAAAATAATGTTACAAACAATTAATATGACCAGTTATGGTTGACAAACATTCTCTGTTTACATTTTTGTTCAATTTGTGAGAAAAAAAGTTAACCAGAAATGTGTCCGTGAACACAGATGCCCCCGCAGCAAGCCATCTGTTGAAATAAGACCACAACTCAATGATCTGAAACAGTGTGCCGACACCCGCAGCTAGACTTCATACTGATACTTCCAACTAAGTTTAGGAGGAGGATTCTAGACAAGAAAGTGTGACGTCCAGACACGGGTATCACTATATCCTCCCAGCCACACCGTAATTATATACTAATCAAAATTCCTATACAAGTACTTGAAATCACTTGCCCCTCACCGCTGTAGGTTCGATCCCTCAGGGGCCTAGGAATCTTTATGTGAGGAAGCTATCCAGCTTGCTTTCGGAACGTCGGTGGTTCTACCCAGGTGCCCGCCCGTGCACGAAAATGCCCGGAGGGGCACCTGGGGTCTTCCTCCACCAATGGAAGCTGGAAAAGTCGCCATATGACCTTAGCTGTTGGTGCGACTATAAATTCCAATTCAATTCAATTCTATACAAGTACCCAACTAAGATTAGAACATGCCAATACTATTCTCATCATTTTGTGTATTTAACGCTTGATTGGAGATACGGTTGAACTGTTTAAATCGTCTGCTCTGATTTGAACGAACATATGTTAAAGCTTTCAAGTCGATGTGCTTTCTTAGAAATATATTATAACTCTTATACAACTGGGTGCTTAGGATACCGTTAAGTACAGTACTTTGAATCAGTGCAGCTTTTAATGTTTTAATTCTAAAATATGCCAACTCAAATTATTTTGACATCATGTTTTACTAGCATTACCACCACAAATACGTTCATTTGCAAAAGAAATTTTTGAAATGTTTTAATGTTAACGCATGCAGCTACTTGAATTATGCATATTAATATTAGTGATTGAGTTTGTTACTGACCCCCTACAGAAATATGTGGGATCAATAAGATTTATATATATATATCTTACTGTCCCACATATTTCTGTAGGGGGTCAGTTACAAACCCAATAACTGATTTATTGCATCGAGCACCTTTTTTAAGGCAAACGCTGATCTTTAACCCATTTTATTGGAGCGTCAACGTCATTGAGACGTTCGCGCAATTTGACGTCATGATGTTGACGTCACGACCAGTCTCATGATGTTGATGTCACGACCGGTACAGTTTAAGAACATTATTAAATTTACTTATTATGTTTGTTACTAACGCCTTAAAGAACATATCTGCAAATGATTTAAACTTTTAATCGGAATTTTAGTCCATATTGTTTTAGTGACCCACTATGAAATCAACTGACCCACTATAGAATAATAGCGAGTCACCATGTGACTGCTCTAATCCAATGAAATTCCTAGGATTTTGTGCGAGGTGCAATAAAATGAATTATACAGAATTTTAAGAAATTACTTATCTAAAACAAGACTGAAAACAATTATATCAAATAACTCTTTCATACCATTAACTTGGTAGTTTCTGCAGTGTGTCGCATAGGATCAATGTCTACACAATCTAACAATATATATTTGACCGTTAACAGTGAAAAACAGGGTAAGCATTCTGGCAATATGAGATCAAACTAAATATGTTTATAGATTGATAATATTACATAATATACTGCCACAAATGTGTATTCATATGCCATTATTTACAGTGTGTGTGAGTGAGTGTGTATTATCAATACATGCATAATTATGTCACTCAAATTACGCTATATGTCGTTCAGCTGTCCCCTGAGTGTAGCTTCAATACAAATGAGAGTTTTGCGAAAAAGCTCCATTCCCCGCCCATCCGGAGAGCTCTTGTTGAAAGTGAAATAAGCAACGTACATTACAGGGAGTATATTACAGGGAGCGCTGCAATATTGCTGTCAGTGTTGGCTATCTACACCGAATATATACATTTTGAAAGTTCCATTAAATATTGATTTAGAGATGCATGCATGTCGTCCGCCTGGAAAACTAAAACTAAATTTACATACCAGTACTTCTTGTCCCTCTATGGCTCCTCAAACCAGGGCTTTCTCCCTTCATTGCACCTCCTGTAAAATACAAGGAAATCTAATCTATAAATAGCAACATAACATGGTATCCACATGTGTGTCTTCCAAACTGTCTTATCTATAGATCAAACAAAGTGGCAGCGAATAGTTTCTTACTATTTCACAAAATAAACAACCTTTACATAGAAAAAAAAAGCACATAATGTATACGTGATTAAAATCTCCTGACAATTCATTACATGTTAAATCTATATTGAAATCAGATGTTCAATAGTGGTGTAAGTTTAGGTAAAACTGCCACTTTTGACACTAGTCACTTTAAATAGTATAATAACATCCTGAGGCTGTCCATGGGAGATGGCAGTAGTTTAGACTACTGTGCCCTATAACTGGGTCCAGATTCAACTGTATACTGACTGGGTGGTGGGACCATTCCAGACTGTACTGCACCCTTACTGGGCAGTGGGACCACTCCAAACTCTACTGTGCCCTTATTGGGTGTTGGGACCATTCAATACTCTACTGTGCCCTGGTTGGGCAGTCAGAGACCATTTCAAGTGCCCTGACTGGGCATTGAGACCAGACTTTCCTGTACCTTACTGGGTGGTGGGGCCATTCCAGACTCTATACTGTGCCTGACTGGGAGGTAAGACAATTCCACTACTGGGCCCTGATTGGGCGGTGGGATCATTCCAAACTTTACCGTGCCCTGATTGGGCAGTGGTACCATTCCAGACTCTACTGTACTTTACTGGGTGGTGGGGCCATTTCAGACTCTACTGTGACCTGACAGGATGGTGGGGCCATTCCTGACTCTACTGCGACCGGACTAGATGGTGGGACCATTCCAGACTCTACTGTGCCTTGACTGGCGATGGGACCATTCCAGACTCTACTGTGTCCTGACTAGATGATGGGACCATTCCACATGTAGAGTCTGGAATGGTCCCACCTCCGAGCCTGTACTGTGCCCTGACTGAGCAGTGGGACCATTCCGGACTCTACTGTACCTTACTGGTTGGTGGGGCCATTCCAGACTCTACTGTGCTCTGACTAGACGGTGGGACCATTCCAGACTCTACTGGGCCCTGATTGGGTGGTAGGACCATTCCAGACTTTACCATGCCCTGATTGGGCAGTGGGACCATTCTGGACTCTACAGTAACTTACTGGGTGGTGGGGCCATTCCAGACTCTACTGTGACCTGACTAGATGGTGGGACCATTCCAAATTCTTACTGTGCCCTGACTGGGCGGTGGGACCATTCCAGACCATACTGTGACCTGACTCAGCAGTGTGACCATTCCAGAATCTACTCTGCCCTTGTTGGGCAATGGGACCGTTCTAGAATCTACTGTGTCCCGACTGGGCAGTCGGATCATTCCAGACTCTACTGCACCTTACTGGGCGATGGGACTATTCCAGACTCTACTGTGCCCTGGTTGGGCGATGGGGACCATTCCAGACTCTACTGTGACCTGACTGGGCGTCGGGACCATTCCAGACTCTACTGTGCCCTGGCTTGGTGGTGGGACCTTTTCAGAATCTACTGTGTCCTGACTGGGAAGTGGGACCATTCCAGACTCTACTGTGCCCTGGTTGGGCGAATGGACCATTCCAGACTCTACTGTGACCTGACTGGGCGGTGAGACCATTCCATACTCTAATGTGTCCTGACTGGGCAGTGGGACCATTCCAGACACTACTGTACTTTACTGGGCGATGGGATCATTCCAGACTCTACTGTGCCCTGGTTGAGCGGTGGGATCATCCCAGACTCTACGATGACCTGATTGGGCGGTAGGACCATTTCAGAATCTACTGTGTCCTGACTAGGCAGTGGGACCATTCCAGACTCTACTGTACCTTACTGGACGATGGGACCATTCCAGACTCTATTGTGCCCTGGTTAGGCGGTGGGATCATTCCAGACTCTACTGTGACCCGACTGGGTGGTGGGACCATTCCAGAATCTACTGTGTCCTGGTTGGGCGGTGGGACAATTCCAGACTATACTGTGACCTAACTGGGTGTTGGGACCATTCCAGAATCTACTGTGACCTGACTGGGCGGTGGAACCATTCCAGACTCTACTGTGACCTGACTGGACGGTGGGACCATTCCAGACTCTACTGTGCCCTGACTGGGCGGTGGGACCATTCCAGACTCTACTGTGCCCTGACTGGGCGGTGGGACCATATCAGAATCTACTGTGACCTAACTGGGCGGTGGGACCATTTCAGAATCTACTGTGACCTGACTGGGTGGTGGGACCATTTCAAAATCTACTGTGACCTGACTGGAAGGTGTAACTATTCCACTCTTCTGTGCCCTGATTTGGTGGTGGAACATTGCAGACTGTACCGTGCCCTTAAACGTCCACAAGAGCTGTGACAAGTACTCTTGTACCCTGGTATCTGGACAGGCAATATGTGTACTAAAGAGAAGGACGCAGCTTACTTTCCAATTATGGTCTCATGCCAGATATTTCGAGACAAAAATATAACAGACTAGAAGGGTGTTCCATAGAACACTTGTCGCCTGCCATGTGCGGCTTTCAGAAAGGACAATCTAACTACCGTTTGAAGACAGGGGTACAGTCCTTCATGAATTATGCAGAGACTTTTTTTAATTATTAACGTTTATGAAAAGGGACATAAATCTGCAATGGACACAAAAAAAAAGATGTGAAAAATACATCATGGTATTTTTTATTTTTTTAGATCAGTGTGATATTCTAGCCTAAGCCTCTCTTTGGTGATTTTTTTAAGGGATCGCTTTGTCCGTTGTATGTTGACGTCCGTCACATGTTTACCTGCCCCTTTCCTGACCGTAACTTAACTATGTTCTTTTACACACATCTTCATCTTGGCTTTCTCTGACTTTCGTTTTGGCAGAGTTATTTAATATTGACCCCTTTCATAAAACTTTAACCTGTAACCTGACCAAGTCCATAACTGGCCAAAACTTAAAAAGTATTTGACCTATGTTCATGAAACATCACACACATCTTCATCTTAACCCAAGGAATGTCGTTACCCATGACCAATAATTCTGATTTTCATTTCAGCAGAGTTATGCCCCTTTCCATACAACGTTAACCTGCAACCTAACCTGGCTAATAACTTGGCAAAATATTGACCTATGATCATAAAACTTTAAATAGTTCATCTTTATTAATTATTCCATGCTACTGAAATGTCCTATAACTATTGACTTTCATTTCTGCAGAGTTATGCCCCTTTTCATCAACTTCAACACTTTAAAAAAATGTACTCCATAATTCATGAAGGGCAGTGCTCAAGAAATAGGATAGCCCGACGCCCGGGGCTCCTCGAAATCCATTCCGGGCCTGTCTCATTTTGCAGACGAGGAGCCCGTCGGGCCTGTCTAAAAAAAAAAAAAAAAAAATCCCCAAAAAAAATCAGTTTTACTGGATCTCAAGCTCAAGTTCCTCAAGACAAAATACTCCCATGTGTATTGTGAACTGTGAAAACACTTGCAATAAAGTAATTAAAATGTGTTATACACACATTGAAACAATAAGAAGTTTGAATATTTTGCCTGGCTTCGTGTCGGCAGTTTGTCACAACTTTTGAGGTCGACAATTGTTGACATAAAACTCAATATTCTGCTATAAAGGCTGTGTTTTCTTTCCTTTGTGATAAGAAATACCGTTTTTGTCATTAAAAACACACTAATGCATGAAAAAAAAATCGTTATTGATGGTATTTCGATTGAATGTTTGTGAAATGTTCGGGCCGTAAAAGTGCGGTGTCATAGTAGTTCGGATGGTACATAATTTCGGATATTTTTTTTTTTTTTTTTACATAATCAAATAAGAAAAACTGTCCTTTACAAATACATGTTGGTGGAAAGAAAAATATATATACTTTATATGTATAAATACAGATATAAAGTATATTGCTATTCATTATTTAAGGTGTAAGGAGTTCCTGGAATCCTACTTTTAAATGAATTCTAGTCTAGGCTCCTAATTCTTTACTTGGAGAAAGTGGTGACAAAAAGAAAAAATATAGCCAGAGGAGGCTCTGATAGTCTCATAAAACCTGATTAAAAATTTGGCTCCAAGTTTAGCTCCAGTTTCACCAAGTCGGCTCTGATTATTATCGTTTGGCAAAAGTGCTAGTACTCTCCTTTGCATTGGTTATAAATTACTATGTAATATTCTATTCTAACATATTTTAAACGAAATGGTAAATAAGTCCGCTGACCAGGTAGCATAAAGTGGTAGCAAAAAGAAAAATATAGTCAGAGGAGGTTCTGAGCTTGATTAATACATACGTAACAAAATTAATGTGTGCTATAAAAGTGAATAAAGACACATTTCCAATAAGAAAAAAATATTGGACCTTTCCATTTTAAATCAGGGCCTGTCCATTTCAAATCAGGGCCTGTCCATTTCAAATCGGGGCCTGTCCATTTTCAGAAGCAACAAGCCCTGGGCCTGTCTCTTAAAATAATTTTCTTTGAGCACTGAAGGGTTGCATAACTATCTTCAAACTTTAGTTAGACTGTCATTACCGGACTATACACATGGCAAGGGTTGCATCACTATCTTAAAACTTTAGTTAGACTGTCATTTCCGAAATATAAACATGGCAGGCGACACAAGTGTTCGGTGGAATACCATTCTAGTATGAATATATATGAAGGTTTAGTCAATTGAAATATGGCAGTTGTTTATGCAGGCATTAAAATTTGTCTATAGAAACCTCGACGAAAATGTGAGCTGTAGTCGTGCCTAATATACTCTATGGTCAATACAGAATATATAACCGTAAAGCTCAATTCTCGGAACTACCTAGGCACTATATCAAGCCCAGTAATCGACGACATCAGCAGGTGCACGAGATGATCATCCGTAATGAAGATTTGTCTCAACTCGGTAAGTAAACACACGCATTTCGGCTCTAATTCTCAGTCCATAAAGATATAATTGTGCCTAAAGTATCGCAATCAATGGTAAAAAGACTCAGTTAATATTCACTTCTGCTAATACTTAGCGAATTGAGAGCAGAATCAAAGAAAGTTAAAAATGAAAAAACTCCGCTGAGAATCATCTCGCTAAAATAACTTTCTTTGATTCTGCTCTCAATTCGCTATAAAGAATTAGCAGAAGTGAATATTAACCGAGTCTTTTTACCATTGATTGCGACACTTTAGGCACAATTATATCGATATCTTTATGGACTGAGAATTAGAGCTGAAATGCGTGTGTTTACTTACCTAGTCGACACAAATCTTCATTACGGATGATCATCTCGTGCACCTGCTGATGACGTCGATTACTGGGCTTGTAGATTTGAACGATGTTTTATGCTCGGCGTACAATCATGTCAAACTTTGAAACCCAAGTTAATTCAAATTGCTCAGATGGAAACAACAGATCATATACAGGCTGAGCTACATTAATAAATGTGTATGTATCTTAGGCCATTATTTTTATATTAATATTCGTTTTACAAACCACCAAAACAGAGAAATGCTATGGGTGGAGGGAAATTATGTATGTTTTTATTTGAAAAGCTATTATTTATTTCGTTGGAAAGAAAAGAGAATGAAATGTACGATTAAAATCTGAGAGGAGGTAAAACAATACAATAAACTATCAAATTCCCTAGGGAAAAATAAACTTCCTAATTTCTGTTTGTCGTAGGTGGGCGTGTAAAATGAATCATCAAAAAATAATGGCCTTATGTGGCATTTTTAGTTATGTGATGAATATATAGAGGATATTTGTTGGTTTGTCGTGAATATAAGATTTATTTTCATCGAGAAGTGAGAAAACTTATCACGAGTGCATTAGAACGAGTGACAATATTTGAGTTTTCTCAATTTGAGATGAAAATAAATCCTATATTCAACAACATATCAACACAATTAATATTCTATTTTATTATATACTCACCACCTTGAAACTTATGCAGAAAAAAACATAATGCGCCAAAACAATGACAATTAACGTCAACAACGGCATTGGGTCATTTTAGGTATTTCACATGTGAAATATAAACAATGAAAATGTGAGGTTTTATTTTAATCATAAAATCCACTATTTCACTGTAAAGTATACAATCAAATCCCATACTTGTAGATCCCTATTTAATATTGAATTTGAGACACATTGGATATTTCACTGTAAAGTATATATAATAAAATCCCATATTTGTCCCTATTTAATCCTATAAGCTGCTACATATATATAATGGACTGTTCTTTCTTTAAATTAAGACCATTCCATTTATGTGACAAAGGAGTGTTTTGGGGGGAAATGACTGATCAGCACCCAGACATTGTAAACCCTGAGTTACTAGCAGGCTGATCTGCGCTTACAATGGATGCAAAGGCTATTATAGTTGTGCTTAGTGGGTTAAGGGTTAATATTGAATTTGAGACACGTTGGAAAAATTAATTATTAAACAAGCTACTCCATGACCTGGCTAGTAAAGACGCTGCGTCTAAAACTTTCTCGCCTACCACAGCATGACTTGTAGAGTGAGAAAGTGTTGATTCTTACGGATGGCGTGAGGTATTATAGTTCCACCCATGAAAAATGGGGTGCCGTCTGCCACAAAAAATATGTGCTAAAAATGACGTGAAGCGCTACTGAAACAAACATTATACATATTTCTGCATATACACATGTAATCGTATGTTCACGCAATCAAATATTTAAATACATGTTGACATGACATATTTTGAAACAACTAACTTATTTTGTTTAGACAAAAACTGTTATAAATGTAATATATCTAGTACACCTAAATGTTGGTACTTAGCTACAGTAGCTGGCAATATAACAAAAGACATAATAGCAGGCACAATTTGATTTAAAGTTACACAAAATCAACGCGCAGTTAATTATACCGCTCTTAAACAATCAGGTTTTATACCTTTCATTTTCCTTTTTCACCTTTTGTCTTCAAATTCACCAAAGTCTCCAAATTCTGGTTTTCTTTCCCTCTAAATCAAGCTGCCATGTTTATATTGCAAACCACATGTGTGTAAAGTGGTCTATTTTTAGTAACAGCAGGGTTGAGCGAGCAGATCTTCATAGTCTGTTATCAAAAGTGCTCAATAACATTTGTAAGAGTCATGTGACTCACTGCTGTCATAGTTACTGCATTCTTATTGGTCAAGAGCCATTGAAATTGATTAATGCTGTGAAATAGGTAAGTGGGGCTCCCCACAGGGAATGAGAAGGAATATAATTGGAAATGATTTTCATGCAAAAAAAGTGAGGAACTACTTTTATACCTTCATTTCTGCATATTTGCTTTATATATCCTTCTATTAATTGACAGACTATATCACTACTGTAAGTGTTTTAATATGAATAAATGTTTTTTTTATAATTAAAACCAAAATGAAAACAATTTTCTAATTTGGCTAATTTACTCTTGTTCATAATTTAGCAGACGTCATGTTAAAATTAATTGTGTTTTTAAATTGCTGTTTGACAGCTCATCAATACTTTAACTTAGGATATTTAGAGCAGCTCCAGAGAGAGAGAAGATGGATGAAGGAAACATGTACCCTCCCTGGAACACGTGCCTAAACGCTCTAAGTAAAGTTCAATAGTTTCCTATGGTTCTTTAACCCTTAACCCGCTACATATATATAATGGACTGTTCTTTCTTTGAATTAAGACCTGATTCCATTTATGTGACAAAGGTGTGTTTTGGGGAAAATGACTGATCAGCAGCTGGACACTGTAAACCTTGATCAGCATGTGAGTTGCTCTGATCTGGGTTTACAATGGATGCAAAGGCTATTATAGTCGTGATTTTTAGCGGGTTAAGGGTTAATGTTAAAACTGCTCAGTGGATCAACTCTTACACCAGGGCTTGATATGACGGGGATATGACACGGCAGTACAAACACTGTATTCAACTGAAAACACTTGTTGTCCAGGTAAGTTTATCGATTATACGCTGCATTTATTGATTTTTACTGCGCTTCTCGTGGCGGTATGCGAGAGGCCTCGATGTACGACACACACATCTGCATTGCAAACAGACATTATATATCCTTGTTTTTCTGTTGTTTTTTTACATACTTTGATAAATAACCTTTCTAATGGTGTAATTGTATTCCAAATAACGGTTGAAAAAATAGGCAAAATCTTGAGTTGGAACGGAAACATATCGCATTTTTTCTTTTCTTAAAGTGTTTACGCGCATCACCATGTGTTTACTGTTTTGATCATCAAACAGTTCTGGTTAATAAATATTTAGATAAAATGCATGGTTAGAAAGCCAAATAAATAACCTTTCTATTGATGTTATTTCGAACAATTTTTTCAAAGGTTAAATGAACGAGGAGAAACAAAATAAAAGCGTCGCCGCAATTATCAAGCGGTTAATTTTTTCGGTCTAGATAATGTGTGTGAGGATAACAATACAGTGCATGTAAATGATTTACTAAGTGAGCAAAATTAAAATCTATTTTTAACTTTTCTATAGAACAACTGGTAAAACCTCGCCTGCATTGTGTGAACAATTAAGAATGGTGTGATTAATGTATTCTATTGGCATAACAATCGATTGCGTAATTAACAAACACGCACGTATCAATAAAAAAAAAATAACACCGGCATACATGGTAATGATAATTTGAACAACACATTATTAGTGTTTGTTTGTTTTCTTTATTTTGTTTTTCTTCTCGGTTTTAAGGTCGGCTGATTTAGTCTTTTAATCAGTTAAAATTGTTGACAAAATCGAAATGCAATGATTGTAAAATGCTCTCATTTTTAGGTCAGTTGCTGCAAAACGTAATTGTAAGTACCCAAAACGTAAAATTTGTAAGCGCGGGTTTTTCGTGTTTTTAGCAAATTTTAAATCCTTTTTTTAGTATTTTTTTCTCAAACCAAAACAAATTTGAAATTGCGATGAAAAAAGATGACCGATGTTCGTGCTTAAAAACTACCTAAATACAATTTCAATATGTATGTTATTACTTGCAATCATCAAAAGGTACTGTGTAAGTGAGAAAAAAAAGTTTACCCTTCCATAAAAGAGATTTTTTAAAAGTTAATTTTTTTTCGAATATAAAGCGCAAAATTTCTGCCATATAAGTATTCTTTCTAATATTATGTTCACATCAATAATGTTGAATTACTGTCATGTACTATATGGGTGACATTGCTCGTGCCTAGAACGCGTACATCGTTGAAAAATTCACTTGACCATATCTCATCGATTTTGGATTTTTTGGATCAAAGATGGCTGACCAATAGTCGTTAATAGGGTAAATTTATGAACGTTTAGTAGCTGTTTTAGCAATCGATGATGACAAAAGATGTTTTAAATATAAATTCAATTCAATTTTTTGAAGGAAAAAACAAAAACAAAAAAACCATTTGAACTACCCAACTTCATAGAACAGAGTCAACAAATATATTTTTAAAAGCGATCCTGGAGGTTGTTTTCAGTAAAAGCAAATGTCTCCCCTACTGGGGAAAGGGACATAAATCCGCCAGAATTCATTCGACTGGAACATGACAACGATATAGGCAACTAGATTTGGTACTGATCATCTCGGCCAGTTTCACTGAAATCCAGCCAGGGGTTCAGGAGAACTAGTCCGGACAAAGTTTCTGTATAAGAGGCCATAACTCCTCCAAAAATAATTCCTATTGAACACGACAATGATTTGGACAACTAGTCCGGATAAAACTTGTGTATTAAAACCTCTAAAGGTTATAATAGCATAAATGAGTCTCCATTGCCCTTCCATAGTAAAGTTAGAATGTTGACAACCTGTTAAAAACTCAAACCTCGTTAGAATTCTGGGAAACTTACTTTATCATGCAAATAAACATGTCTGTTATTAAACATCAACAAGGAAATAGGGGGTTTAATACCTTCTAAGAAACATTTCTTCAGTTGTATACTAACACCGGGTCAAAGGTCAACACTATTTTTACCCCTTGCAATTTCATACCCTGTCTACTTTCACTTCTCAAATTTATATAAAAAACTGTCAAAAACATGATGAGCTGCATTTTCAAATATCAACAACATGTCCAGAATACAGTTACAGCCAAAAAATATAAGGAAACTGCACTAAAAAAAGTTTTTAAAGAAAAAAAGATTAGCACTCTTTAATACAGAACTACTTTCGACTGCACCAGGCGAGCACATCCTGTTGATTTAGTGTAATTAGACCTATAAGGGATTATTTTGCGTCATGTTTTTTAATTAAACTGGTCGATTCAACCCAACAACTTAATAAAAGAACATTTTGACTTGTTTCGCAATGCCGAATGACTTTGTCTTGAAATTATTGCAATTTACCTGCGCTTGACCATTCACTAAATCGAGTCGATTTTGTCGCGAAATTAAGAAATAACAAGAGGTCAATGACCTTGAAGCTCTACTGATTGATTTTGATTTCAGGAAGAATTCGCTACAAATTTGTTTTTTGAAAATTTATTTTTAGCCGTGGCGGCCATCTTGAATTTCCGGGCCGACCTGAAATTTTGCTAGGATCAATTAGACATCAAGAGCAACATTCCTGTGAAGTTTCATGAAAATCCATCAAGTAGTTTCAGAGGAGTAGTCGCTACAAGTTTTCATTATATAACTCTATGTAAACAAAGATGGCCGCTGACAGCCATGTTTAACATCGAATCAAAACGATTTTTGACAAGGACCAACATCATGTCATGCTGATCATTTTAGAAAATGTCCCATATCAATATCACTTATAGTTTTCAAGAAGTACCGTAGTCGCTACAAACTTGTATTTTGAAAATCTATTTTTAGCCATGGCGGCCATCTTGAATTTCCGGCCGACCTGAAATTTTGCTAGGAGCAATTAGACATCAAGAGCAACATTCCTGTGAAGTTTCATGAAAATCTGTCAAGTAGTTTCATGAAAATCTGTCAAGTAGTTTCAGAGGAGTAGTCGCTACAAGTTTTCATTATATAACTCTATGTAAACAAAGATGGCCACTGGCAGCCACGTTTAACATCGAATCAAAATAATGTTCGACTCGGATAACCATCATGTCATGCTGATCATTTGAGAAAAAGTCCCATATCAATATCACTTATTGTTTTCAAGAAGTAGTCGCTACAAATTTATTTTTTAAAAATCTATTTTTAGCTGTGGCGGCCATCTTGAATTTCTGGTCGATCTGAAATTTTGCTACGATCAATTAGACATTAAGAGCAACATTCCTGTAAAGTTTCATGAAAATTCGCCAAGTAGTTTCAGAGGAGTAGTCGCTACAAGTTTTTACTATATAACTCTATGTAAACAAAGATGGCTGCTGGCAGCCATGTTTAACGTTGAATCAAAAACGATTTTTGACAAGGACCAACATCATGTCATGCTGATCATTTTAGAAAAAGTCCCATATCAATATCACTTATAGTTTTCAAGAAGTAATCGCTACAAACTTGTATTTTGAAAATCTATTTTTAGCTTTGGCGGCCATCTTGGATTTCACATCAACATGAATTTTTGCTAGGATCAACTAGACTTTATGGGCAACATTTCTGTAAAGTTTCATGAATATCCATCCAGTAGTTTCAGAGGAGTAGTCGCTACAAATAAAAGTTAACGGACGGACGGACGGACGGACGGACGGACGGACGGACAGACAGACGGACGACGGACGCCGCACCACGGCATAAGCTCTGCTGATCTCTGATCAGTAGAGCTAATAAAAAAAGCAATATCTCAGCAACCGTTCCAACATTTTCTCATCAAATCCCCTCTGGTGGCTTTGTTTTGCATCCCTGGTATGTATACCACACTTTTTGCCATATATCTTTCACAAAAATTCCAAAAAAAATAAAAATATCACATTTTTAGAGAAAACCAGAAAATTTGAGGAAAAGTTGCCAAAAACACTCTAAAATAGTCTAAAAGTCTGAAAATGATATTTTTTTCTCTGTTTCTGAGTTCAACTCACCTATTCAAACCAAATGAATGCCTAGCAAATCATTTTTTATGCAATGCTGAAAAATACATGATTTCTCCTTATAGGTTATAATAGCGTAAATGAGTCTCCATTGCCCTTCCATAGTAAAGTTAGAATGCTGACAACCTGTTAAAAACTCAAACCTCGTTAGAATTCTGGGAAACTTACTTTATCATGCAAATAAACATGTCTGCTATTAAACATCAACAAGGAAATAGGGGTTTTAATACCTTCTAAGAAACATTTCTTCAGTTGTATACTAACACCGGGTCAAAAGGTCAACACTATTTTTACCCCTTGCAATTTCATTCACTTCTCAAATTTATATCAAAAACTGTCAAAAACATGATGAGCTGCATTTTCAAATATCAACAACATGTCCAGAATACAGTTACAGCCAAAAAATAACAGGAATCTGCACTAAAACAAGAGGTCAATGACCTTGAAGCTCTACTGATTGATTTTGATTTCAGGAAGTAGTCGCTACAGACTTGTTTTTTGAAAATCTATTTTTAACCGTGGCGGCCATCTTGAATTTCCGGCCGACCTGAAATTTTGCTAAGATCAATAACACATTAAGAGCAACATTCCTGTGAAGTTTCATGAAAATCCGTCAGGTAGTTTCAAAGAAGTAGTCGCTACAAGTTTTCATTATATAACTCTATGTAAACAAAGCAGCCATGTTTAAGGTCAAATCAAAACGATTTTCGACAAGGACCAACATCATGTCGTACTGATCATTTTAGAAAAAGTCCCATATCAATATCTCTTATTGTTTTGAAGAAGTAGTCGCTACAAACTTATTTATTTTAAATCTATTTTTAGCTGTGGCGGCCATCTTGAATTTCCGGCCGACCTGAAATTTTTCTAGGATCAACTAGACATCAAGAGCAACATTCCTGTGAAGTTTCATGAACATCCGTCAAGTAGTTTCAGAGGAGTAGTCGCTACAAGTTTTTACTATATAACTCTATGTAACCAAAGATGGCCAATGGCAGCCATGTTTAACGTCGAATCAAAATAATTTTCCACAAGGATCTACATCATGTCATGCTGATCATTTTAGAAAAAGTCCCATATCAATATCACTTATAGTTTTCAAGAAGTAGTCGCTACAAACTTATTTTTTAAAAATCTATTTTTAGCTGTGACGGCCATCTTGAATTTCCGGCCGACCTGAAATTTTGAAAGGATCAATTAGACATCAAGAGCAACATTCCTGTAACGTTTCATGACAATCCGCTAAGTAGTTTCAGAGAAGTAGTCGCTACAAGTTTTTAGTATATAACTATGTAAACAAAGATGGCCGCTGGCAGCCATGTTTAACGTTGAATCAAAACGACTTTTGACTAGGATCAACATCATGTAATGCTGATCATTTTAGAAAAAGTCCCATATCAATATCACTTATAGTTTTCAAGAAGTAGTCCCTACAAACTTATTTTTTAAAAATCTATTTTTAGCTGTGACGGCCATCTTGAATTTCCGGCCGACCTGAAATTTTTCTAGTATCAATTAGACATCAAGAGCAACATTCCTGTAAAGTTTCATGACAATCCGCCAAGTAGTTTTAGAGAAGTAGTCGCTACAAGTTTTTACTATATAACTCTATGTAAACAAAGATGGCCGCTGGCAGCCATGTTTAACGTTAAATCAAAACGATTTTTGACTAGGATCAACATCATGTCATGCTGATCATTTTAGAAAAAGTCCCATATCAATATCACTTATAGTTTTCAAGAAGAAGTCGCTACAAACTTGTATTTTAAAACTCTATTTTTAGCTTTGGCGGCCATCTTGGATTTCACATCAACATGAATTTTTGCTAGGATCAACTAGACTTTATGGGCAACATTTCTGTAAAGTTTCATGAATATCCATCCAGTAGTTTCAGCTGTGAAGTCGCTACAAATAAAAGTTTACGGACCGACGGACGGACGGACGGACGGACGACGGACGACGCACCACGGCATAAGCTCTGCTGATCTCTGATCAGTAGAGCTAAAAAACTACTTTCGACTGCACCAGTCAAGCACATCCTGTTGATTTAGTGTAATTAGACCTAAAGGGCTACAACCATGACTCCACCAAAATCATTCAACCGGAACACGACAACAATATAGGCAACTACGATTGGTACTGATCATCCCTGCCAGTTTTATTGAATACCAGCCAGGGGTTCAGGAGAACTAGTCCAGACAAAGGGGCCATAACCCCACCAAATATCATTCAACTGACATGCTCAACTAGGCTTGATACTGATCATCGCTACAAAGTTTCGTTGAAATCAGGCCAAGGGTTACGGGGAATAGTCCGGACAAAGTATGTGACATACAGACAGACAAACCAGTATACCAGGTAAACCACTTTTCTCACCTTTTAAAGTCATAGTTTTGCTGGGAATCAGGTCAAAATCTACAGGTGTTTTGTCCATGCTGATGATAAAACCATCGTCATATTTGTCTTCAATCAGATGCTTTTCCACAAACTCACTGAAGGAACTGCTTTTTGTTTCAAGATCCTCTGGTAGACGCTGTGCTATGGAGGTTTTAGCACGAAGAGAAAGTCTGTGTCTCTTCATGAAACTAACCGCCCAGTTGCGGCTTGCTTGAAACCCGGGTGACACGGGTTTTATTAGTTCCATCGCGTATCTGCAAATATCACCAACAGATACTGGGAACTGCATATCACGCTGTACCGATTGCCACTGATTGCGCGTGAAATGCAAATTAACTTTTTTTTATCAGTGCTGAGCAGCAAATGATTACTTGTCGGTGTAAAACCTGTAAGTGAAACACCTGTTGCTGCGCACGTGCAAAGTAAGGAACACGTTTTTCATGCTTGGACGCATGAATAGACCGGAGATTTTGAAACAATTGCATAATCGTTATCCGCAATGAAATCGTGATAATCATGTGTAAAACTTACAACAACATGTATGCTAACAAAACAGATATTCAAACAAATAAAGTGTAAAGTTTTCATTTTGGGTCAGTGTAATTCAATGTTCAACTAGGAATGTCAGAGATACGACTAATGCTCCTATGTCCTTGACCTTGTGGTAACAGGTGATTGGATATATCTGACAAAATGTTAGTTTACTACCTCCTGGCAATCACTTAAAATTGAAAGTAATAGCAAATAAAGCAACAGTGCAGCCGTCATTTGCACGGCCGTTTTTGAAAAATCGAGGCCAATATTTGAGGGAGTGGGTTGGGTAAAAAAACAAAAAAACAAACAACAACACTTCCAAACTCTTACTTTCTCAATATTGTTATGTTTTGTATACATTTATAGAAGAAATATGACCTGAAATGTATTTTTTTCACCTTTATCTGTAAAAATAAATTACCCCAGAGACACCCACTTGTCGCGAATTGGCGCGTAATGCGTGTTAGCAACTTATTTTGCACACCCTGTTTGCATATTTGCACACCCAGTTCTTGAATTTCTGCCTAATACACTGTAAAGCAATCTGAGAATATTATTTTTTTTTTATATTTTTAACATTTTACTGAAAGCAGACCTCATGATCGGACCTAAACGCAAAAAAACAAAAAACTTCGAAATGTGTGACCTTGACCGTGTGGTCACAGGTGATCGGAAATATGACGGAATGTTTTTGTAGGACCTTAGTAATCAAAAGTAAAATATGAATTTAATTTGTGAAAGTATTTTTCAGAATATGAGCAAAAATACAACTTGAACATTTTACTGAAAGCAGACCTAAACACAAAAAATCCCAAGTGTGTGACCTTGACCTTGTGGTTGCAGGTGACCAGAAATATGACGGAATGTTTTTGTATGACCTTAGTAATCAACAAATATGAAACATTTGACTGAAAGCAAAACTAAACGCAAAGCTTCCAAGTGTACCTTGTGGTCGCAGGTGACCAGCAATAGGACGGAATGTTTTTGTATGGCCTTATAATTTATAGTAATCAACAAATAAAATATGGAGCTTTTGCGCTCAAAATTGTCTCAAAAACAAGTTTTGAGCTTCTATGGGGCAGAGAAACTGAACATTCTTCTGTCAATAAGCCTGTTAGGCCCCTTCTTTGTGTCTAATATGACCTCAACCCGGCAATCACACACTGGCTGAGAAAGAAGAAAAGCAGCTATTAGCAGAAAATAAACCTTGCTAAGAAGCCTGAACTGTGTTAAGTCTGGACATGGCGACTGACAGACAAGTAGTGTATTAAATTAAGAGGGTACATCCGGCTTCACAAGTTTCCATTAATTTATAAAATAATTTATGAAAGTGTCTCTTTAATAATTTAAAGTTCGACGAGTTACAATGAACCTGTTCATACAGCTTTCAACCGGTTCCTAGAGAGCGCTCTATACACGTTTGCACGTGCAAAGCGAGTATACGCTGACGTGTACTGAGCAGAAAAGCTTTTCTGTCATTCGAATCCGACAGGCAAACAGTAAAGTCCTTTTTCCCACCCACCCACCCATCTATGTCATTAAGAACTTTAATATAAAGTTACAATAATCGTAGTATTACCAGTGGTACAAATTAGCGGTCGCCGAGTCGCCATTGGCGAGTAAAAAATGGTCTGGATGACCAAAATTTGACTTTCACGCGCCCAAGTGGCGACTAAAAATAAGTTTGAGGATTTTACCACGCAGATTTTGCTTTGGTCCTGTGAACTACATACTGTTGGCCGAAATAGACAAACCCTTAACAAAATAATAACGAAACAAACGTTTGTTTTTATTTTTCCACTGCGGAAACGAGACAATGTTCGAGATGTTGCGATGTACGGTTTCCCACAAAACTGCATGTTACGGTACTCTGAGCTTCGAATGTCAATGTAAAATTAGATGTGCAAGAGTACAAGTAACATTTGCTGGTATAAAATCAACATTAAAACAGACATGGTAGTGTTTATTTTACACATGTCAGGTCATAAATTCGTATTATAATTTGAAGGGGAAATAATTAGGTTTCACTTCTGGTTTTTGGATCTTCTAAAACGCTGCGCTTTTTAAAAATAAAATGTGGTGCTTTTAGAAATCATCAATAATAATTATATGGCAGGGAATCATGTTGATAAAAAAAGGTCTCGTACATTAATTTTAAAACGGTATGTCAACATAAAATATTTATAACAAAATAAAACATTAATTTAATAATATCTAATCTTTTTTAATCTTTTATTGCAATAATTTACATATTCTAGTTGTGATCATTTATAACAAAACTCATTAACAATCAAGGGCGTGCCTGGGCCTAAACGTGGGATACGCACCAATTGTAGGGGGGTCCCTCGGGAAAATTTTCGGTTCTAAAATGGCGGAGGTGCATTCTGGAGGGTATTTGGACAAAAATACTGACTACATTTTACGGGTTGAATACACTATTTTTTGTAGAGGTTCAACACATAATTTTCTAAAATGTGTACATAAATGGTTGCAATGGTAAAGCATCTTGTGTTAGTGAAAGAAGAAAACTGAGATGAAAAGCATAAGTTAACAGAAAAGTGTCATTGCAAATCTAGGTCCGCAAATCTATTTCAGTAGAATTCGCTCGAATGCGCATGTTGGTTACAGTAGGGAATGGGCCTACTTTATTTAAGCTCGCCGGTTTGCGCCGGTCGCCGCTTTGGGCAAGCCGGTCATGTGATTTAACTTCGCTGCTAGTGAGTAAAAGAAGTCGCCGCTACGCCTGTGATTATAAACCGGCGTATTCGGCGAGGGCTGGGGCTGATAAATGGAACCAATTTTGTACCCGGCTGTCACAAACGGCGAAATCGGCGTACGCCGCTCTGACAAATGACGTACTAGCAATGTGTATTTTTTACCCATTTAGACGAAACTAAACGAAAAACGAAATGCAGAAAAATGCAAAACAATACTAGTTTCTTGTAAAAATTTGCATAGTTTTACAGTCCGAGAGTTAAACAGTTTGGAGCCGGATCAGCAATTTCTACACATTAAAAAAGAGAGCCAGTCGCCTGTCTTTTCTGCGTGCGAAGGTATCAATCACATAGTCGACACTGATCTCTCGATTTCTGTGAATATGCAGGAGACCCAACACGGACATCCTGCCAGTGGACATGGTTGATCTCAGATACGTTTGAGGCGTCGCATGCTGCTAAACGATCTTTCAGCGGACACCGTGGAGACTGGCATTGACAGAAGAACGTGAAGACAGGCGGTGACGTTTGGATATAGATCCCCATTGATGCCTGCTAAAGTGTCTGCAATGGTTGATGGCGGAGTGTCCTCTGAACGACCTCTTACTTTCCAACGATGTAGCTCACTTTCAAACTCGTCGGCGTATAGTGCCGGAAGATCTGACTGGAATGTTTGGTAAATTGACTGAATTTTGTCATCAGTGAGGTGTTCCAGGTTACTTGGAATTAGTAACTGAGCTTTCAGGCGATCTTCAACATTCAGAAGCCTTTTCAGTTGTCAGGTGGTCGAGAAATGGAAGGAACATGTTGCGCCTCCAGTAGTCTGAGATCGAGTCAGCTGGTGCATTTTGGCGATGCTGTTGTCGCAACGCTCCTCTTGGTTTTATAGGCTGCACATCTACCGCTGCAGCCATTGTCACAGCTTTCTCATACAACTCTTCCCATACAGCATCATCGTTGCGTTGCTGAGATACCAGGTTATACACAGTCTTAGCTTCCTTTGCTGCCTCCACCAAGTCGCAGGTTTTATTTTGCAGCATCTGTGAGAGTGGAACTAATTGAGCCAGGATGTATTCAACAGCTACAAGACTGACAATAAACCCGAACTGGGTAATTGCGAGTTTGAAAGGTCCGGCCTGAGAATCACCATAATTCAAACTGAGGTCTTCAAGCGCATCGACGACGGTTGTAAACGAGCATCTGAATGTGTAGGGCATCGGCCCTTGCCGCCCACCTGGTTTCACACAATGACTGAAGTTTAGTCTGACGTTTCATCGCCTCGCGACTTTCTGCGTCGTTTGCAAGTGTCTCCTGGTATCGTAGCAGCTGCTTTGCAGAGTAATTGAAGCAAAATGCTACTTCTTGTATCGTCTTCATCATATTGCGAGTGATAGGTTCTTCTGACGCATGACAATCGCCAAGTTCAAACAATGTGCTCTACAGTGTGTATATGATGCTTGGGGGTATATCTCTCTGATTCGGGCCTGCACTTCCCGAAACTTCCCCGACATATTGGAAGCACCATCGTAGCCTTGGCCATGCATCTTGTCCATGTTTACACCGGAACTTCTCAGTTGGAAAAGAAAGGCCTCAGACAATGATTCCCCCGTAGTCGAATGGCATTCGGCAAAGCCAATAAAATTCTCGGCTACAGATCCTGAACTTGTGTCAAAATATCGCAGACATAGGGACATCTGCTCCATCGTAGACGCGTCCGTAGCCTTGTCGGAGATGAAACCAAAGAACGGGGCTTGAAAACGCCATATTTAAAAATTGCCGGGCAGTAAACAAAGGGAAGCAATCGAGCAAATGGAGGAAAAATTATAAAGGGAATGAACTTCTATTGTAGATCTACCAGTTGAAGATCTATATTTAATTATTTCCATCTGATTTAATTTTCAAATCTTGCAACATTTTGTATGGATAATTTGACATTCACAGAAATCTAGATTTTGAAAAGTCTGAGAATTTCTAGATCTAGGGCCTTACCCTAGTTAGGCATCAGTTTTTAATGCGTTTTTGGCACTTTTAATTTTTCGAATTTTCCTACCAAGTGTACGCACGTGCGTATGCCCAGACACGCGCCTGACAATATTAGATAACTTGGACTTGTAATGATCAGTAATGTTGTTTATGATATTCAATAAACACGGAGTAAATGCATGTAATTGTTCATAAATTATGCACCAGAGTGGTAAAATAAAATAATATTTTGTTGGGCCCCTAACTTTTGGGCTGGGCCCCTAAAACTTCTAAGTCAGGGGCCCAGCTGGCTCCTAGCTAAATAGAGTTAGTCTGTGCCCCTGATTACCATAGACAATGCTTAACGGCACCGACGGGTTGAATATGGCTGAAGTACAGCGGAAAAATATATTTCAAGTAAAACCATATTATGTGTCATGATGAATTATGTAATAACAGTGTGATATAGTACAGTGGGAAATTATTCAAAGAATTGTTATTAACAATTGTTATTTTTAGTTCTTTTGTAGTACCGTTCTAAGAAGGATGGACATAGGCTGTGATGAGTACCAGACAATAAACAGTGAAAACAAGAGCTACAGTGTTTAAACGCACAGTGTTTCAATTTCTAGCTCTTAGTGAGAGCTATAAAGCTCTGTGTTCAATTCATATGTTATAAGGTACATATGTCACTACACTGAAAAATAGGCTACAATTTTTTATAAAACAGATGAAGAAATAGCAATTACAGAAAATAAATATGACTGTTTCTTAAAAACATGGGAAAACTTTCATAACATTTCTAGCTCTTAGTGAGAGCTATAAAGCTCTGTGTTCAATTCATATGTTATAAGGTACATATGTCACTACACTGAAAAATAGACTACAACTTTTTTATAAAACAGATGAAGAAATAGCAATTACAGAAAATAAATATGACTGTTTCTTAAAAACATGGGAAAACTTTCATAACATGAAAACCTAGCAACCTTTTTTTCTTTTTTAAATAAATATATATTAGTAAAAAACCTCATGCTGAGATGCCCCCACCCCTCCCCGCTTTTTTTCTTTCTCAATAACATCTCCCCATAGCTTAATTATACTGAAATTATATTTATTAATAACACAATACTATACACTTGCCAGCAGATAATCATATTTTGTAGAGCAACTATAAATAAATTTATTTATATTTCTAAATGCATGAAATATATCTCATAATCTGTTGAGTGTTCAGTGTGAATGATTTGTGTATGTGTACATATACGTTAAGGATACAGCTATATATATATATTATATTATTTTACTAGTACATGTACATTGAAAACATAATATTAAATTGCTGTAAGGTGTACAGAGCGATGGTCCTCCCCGACCCTCTGCTCACCATTAGACGGGGAGAATAAATGGGCTTCTATTTTTAGAAGCTGAAAAAAAAAAAATCAATAAAAAAAAATAAGGTACATTGGACAGTATCTCCAATATTCAAGGAGCAGGAACTGGAATCATCGCCATTGAATTATGTTGTTAATAAATTGAATAAATGTTTGCCTGTGCGAATTAACACCCTTCTATTGTTTGTTATTCTTTTAGAATGTAACATTTATTGGTATAATTTGAAAACCTGAGGTTTTTTAAAATTATTTTGGAGAATAGATCATAAATGTTTTATGTTTGTTTGAACAGAGCGAATTAAAACATAATAAAAATATCCAATCAAGTGCATGAAAATTGCACTCATCAGCTCGCCATGACAAGTGCTCACTGAAGCGGGACGAGTAGAAATTCAGATATTTTTTTAAAGAATTTATCAATTTGACCATTCAAATATTACGTAGGATGAGTAAGTCAGAAACAAACCTTCCTGTCCTGGTATCATTTAAAATATATTGCCGGCACCATGCTGTTCAGGTATCAAAATTGAATTCATTAAGAGTTTTTAATGGAATCAGGCACAGGCAAAATATGCTTTATCTAACATGGTTTATTAAAATACTCAATGTTGATCGGTAACTTGGGTGGTCTGAAAAAAAGCTATATAAACCTCCGACGTCATGTACGCCAACCGTTAAGGTGTCATTTTAAACACCAGAAAACATGTTAACCGTTGAGACACAATTTTTTCAATTTACTGACAAACTGGACGTAAACTTAAAGCAAATTCTAAGTAAAGAAATGTGACTAATTATAAAAATATTCAAAGGGAGCTAATTCTGAAAATATTCTTAAACCGTTTTTCTATTTTTAGTAACAGTGACCTTGACCCCAAGTGACCCCAAATGCAATCCCAAGCTTCTGTTTATGAAGGGGCAATACATTAGTGGTAATAGGAGTTTCTCAAAAATACCCAATTGAATTTGGCCAGTACTCAATAACAAGAGGTCAATGACCTTGAAGCTCTACTGATAGGTTTTTGATAGCTAGATCAGCATTCCTGTGAAGTTTCATGAAAATCTGTCAAGTAGTTTTAGAGGAGTAGTCGCTACAAGTTATCATTATATAACTCTACGTAAACAAAGATGGCCACTGGCGGCCATGATTAACATTGCATCAAAATAATTTTCGACAAGGATCAACATCATTCCATACTGATCATTTTAGAAAAAGTCCCATATCAATATCACTTAATAGTTTTCAAGAAGTACTCGCTACAAACTTGTTTTTTGAAAATCTATTTTTAGCTGTGGTGGCCAGCTTGAATTTCCGACCAACCTGAAATGTTGCTAGGATCATTTAGACATCAAGAGCAACATTTCTGTGAAGTTTCATGGAAATCCGTCGAGTATTTCAGAGGAGTAGTCGCTACAAGTTTTTACTAAATACCTCTATGTAAACAAAGATGAACACTGACAGCCATGTTTAACGTCGAATCAGAAAGATTTTCGACAAAGACCAACATCATGTCATGCTGATCATTTTAGAAAAAGTCCCATATCAATATCACTTAAGAGTTTTCAAGAAGTAGTCGCTACAAACTTGTTTTTTAAAAATCTATTTTTAGATTTGGTGGCCATCTTTGATTTCACATCAACAAGAATTTTTGCTAGGATCAACTAGACTTCATGGGTAACATTTCTGTAAAGTTTCATGAAAATACATTTAGTAGTTTCAGAGGAGTAGTCGCTACAAAAAAGGTTTACGGACGGACAGATGGACGACGGACACCGCACCACGGCATAAGCTCTGCTGATCTCTAAAAAACAAAATTATAGGGTAATCCCCACTTACTTGTTGGTCTAAATGAAATGGGCAAACACGATATGTATTTGGCTACAATTGTAAAATACCTTTAAGAGGAAGTGCAGAATTTAATATTTTATTGATTCAATCTTTAAAATAGTTCCAACAGGTAATTTGAGCATATAATTGTCATCACCACATATCACCAGTATAGAAACATATACTGAAAGGAAAAAGAAACGTGACACGGGAATTTCCGCTATATATTGCATATACTGCACACTTAATTCCATATATACTCCAAAGAAATCCCAAGATGTTTTCTAATAAAAAAAGTTGCAGTTAGTTAGAGAAAGGACACAACTGTGATGTTGTAGACGTTTTAATCACAGTGCACGTTGTAACAAGAAATTCATAGATGTTGAAGTTCCTCTTTGAAAAATGGTGCCAGTTCAGTCCTGTATTTAACGTAGTTTGCAAAATTTTGCATCCTAAGTTTGCTCACATGCTTGAATACTATTTGCTGTGTTATGTGCTGTTTTAGTATTTTTTCCAAAAGGAAAGATCTTACATAGCCATGTACAATTCGATTAACAGCAGCATATTGTTCATACAATATATGGTGGAGGTTTCTTTTTCCTTCCAGTATATATGATTTTGAGACCAGACTGAGTCTCAAATAGAATACCACTTAGTTGTATTTCACTCAATCAAAAAAGGATTACCAGAAAAACTGACAATTTAGTAGGAAACTTGTGGTTTTCAGGATCAACAGAATGGTCTCACATAAGCTAGCAAGCAAAAGGAATCAAAAAACGATAAAGGAAAACGGAAAAAAAAAAAGTCTGAACATGACGCAGCAGTAGCGGAAGTGGTTAACCTGGCACTTGATTTGGCACTTTTTGTGATTGAGCAGATGCCTAAGTGAAAGGACACACTATATTAAGATTTATGGAATAGTTACATTTCATATTAAACTGTTATTTGTATTTCTCTGCTTCAAAAAGAATCATAGAAAAAATTGACGAATTAGTAGAAAGAATTTAGGATGACCAGTGGCAACACAATGGGTTCAGCAGCAGACAAGCAAGTGGAATCTAAAAATAATAAAGGTGGAGGTCAAAAAATAACATATGGTGTCGGATATGAGGAAACCTTCATTTGGCCATTTCTGTGATTCTGGGGACAACTCAGTCAACGACGTGCAACATTAAACAGATATTCACCAAGCAAATAGTACAGTTTCACACTCAAGAGTTTCACATTTAAACTGTTAATTTGTATTTGACTAATAAAAAATGTAGTCGCAGAAAAAACGGATGAATTTAGGGTTGTCAGAGGCAACAGAATGGATCTAGCAACAGGCATCTAAAAAAGAAGAATCAGTTTCTGGACGTAGAAAAGCTGGATTTTTACTGTGCAGGATCAGATGATGTGGTAACACTAATCAAGGGGTCAATCAAGGTGTACATTATTGTGTACAAAAAAGCTGACAGTATGACTATCATTAACCCTTAACCCGCTAAGCTACGACTACAATAGTCTTTGCGTCCATTGTAAACCCAGATCAACCTGCGAGTAACTGATTAGGGTTAACAATGTCTGGCTGCTGGTCAGTCATTTTCCCTAAAACTCCCCTTTGTCACATAAATGGAATGGTCTTAATTCAAAGAAAGAACAGTCCATTATATGTATGTAGCAGATTAAGCGTTAAGATGATTTCACTGTTTTCGCTTTTTCAAGATAAATAGGTGTTTGATGTCCCTTGCAGTGTCATTTTGGGACAGTGACTTCATATGTCAGCAAATGTTGAATAAATTATAGGAACTCTTCCTTGGCTTGTTTACCCTTCTTTGTAGCAGCCTGTATAAGACCCCTTTCCCACCAAAATTTCTTTTAAAATCATGCAGATTGGCGAAAACGGTATTACTGTTTTCAGCCATATGCTATCACTCATAGACTGGATACATCGTTTTAGAGCATCACGCGGATCTTACCATATTTTCCAAGACCAGATTTATTTTACTGAACGCAGTATCTGTCCGACGATTTGTCTAGATATTTGCGACGCTTGTAATGTTTGTATTTACAAGATGATCAAGACTATTACTCAGTAGGAAAACATCAAATAACACCGGGAACGCGCCACGCGGATCTGTTTTGGATGGTTTAATTGGCGGGACCCGGTACGTTTTTTTTACCTGACTTGCGGCGCGATCATAAAATGTAAAAGAAAATAATAATGTTTTTATTATATGATGCAATGGATAAGTTAAAGGAAAGTAGAACTTTATTGTTTGTTTCTAAGCACATGTGTATTATTAATTAATTATAAATAAAACAAAGTAAAAAAAGCGAAATATTCAATATCGACGAAAAATTTGTACTGGCAAATATTCATTGGTTATAACAATTTCGGGGCAAGTTAAACAAATCAGGACAAGTGACTTTTCAGTCAGGGCAAGTGGAGTTCTCAGTCAGGGCAATTGGACTGAAATCTACTTGCCCTGGGCTATTCCCCAATTTTACTTTTCTTGGAGCACTGATGTGGAGACTACTCCTTTGACACTACTTGACACTACTTGACGGATTTTTCATGAAACTTCACAGGAATGTTGCTCTTGATGTACATGTCAGCCGGAAATTGAAGATGGCCACTGCAGCTTAAAATAGATTTTACAAGTACCACTTCCCAAAAACCATAAGTGTTATTAGTTTGGAACCTTAAACCAAAATGTCTGACTGGCCATGTAGTTGGTCCTAACCAGAATTCATTTCGATGTCAAACATGGCAGCCAGCGTCCATCTTTGTTTATATAGAGTTATATAGGAAAAACTGGTGGCGACTACTCCTCTGAAACAACTTCATGGATATCCATTGAACTTTAAAAGAAGGTTGCTCTTGCTGTCTCGTTGGTCCTAGCAAACAAACAGGCTAGCCGGAAATTCAAGATGGCTGCCACAGCTACAAATAGATTTTACACAATACAAGTTTGTGGCGACAACTCTCAAAAACCATAAGTAATATTGCTTTGGAACCTTTACTAAAATGACTGGCATGACATGTAGTTGCTCACACACAAAATTCATTTTGATTCGATGCCAACATCAGCCATCTTCGCTTACATAGAGTTATACAGGAAAAACTTGTGGCGATTACTCTGAAAAAAATGATGGATTTGCACGACACTTTACAGGAATGTTGCTCTTGATGTCTAGTTGGTCCTATGTAACAATCAGTTCGGCCGGAAATTCAAAATGGCCGCCACAGCTAAAAATATATTTTTAAAAATACAAGTTCATGGCGACTACTATAAAAAAATATATTTTAACTACGGTAACTATCTCAAACAATAACTTGCCACTTCCTACAACCCTTAGTGAGGATTCAGCGGTCTCTTGCTCAGTGGATAAGGATAAGGATAAAGATCTATAACATATAACAAGAATCACTTCGCCAATAACAATCATAAACATTCATACAATCTTTAATCCTTAACTATAGGAACAGCTCAAAACCATTTGCTTACTAATGTTTTCACCATTCAGTACGCAGTACTTTGATTTAAACTTACCTTGGAAATTTCAATCCCCATCTATGCATTTTTTTCCCCAATTAAGGGCAAAAGGCCCCTTCCCCAAAACCGGTAAAAAGGCCCTGTTTTCAACGATATACAATTTGCATGATGATTTATTTACAGTCAAGGCCAAATATTAATAATACTATTTATTACATTTCTATGCGTGAAAGATCGGGATTTCTCAGTGCAAGAGTAGTCATAATCGCTAAATATTAATAACTAACTCAGAACACAATGATAACTATTGTTGCTAACTCAGAACACAATAATAACTAACGTTGTGACGTTGAGTCGTGACGTCAATAAAGTGTTGCTGACGTCAAAGTCATCCGCCGATAAAGCGAATATTTGTTTGCAAAAACGTAATTTAAAATGTAATAAATAGATTATTTAACGCTGGGATCGATTATTGGGTAATCCTTCACTTGATGGAAGATGTGCTTTGTTTTTCACTCACTCGCGTGCGCTCGTTCGTGAAAAGAACCACAAGTCTACCACTCATGAAGGATTTCCCTATAATGGATCCCAGCAGTTAAATAATCTCTATTTATACAGATTTCCAACAGGGTGTATGGGAATATTCAAACCTGTTTGATTTCATTTCACTCTGCTGGAAATTTGTGTAATGAATTTGTCATCATTTAAGAGTGATTTCCGAGCGATATTGATAGATATAACTGTAATTATAGTAAACAAAAGTTATTTTCCTTCAAACATATTACACTGTAAAATGTTCTGCGACACGGGCATTCTTCGATTTGAGGAAACAAGAGCTTATATTGAATCGAAGAAGCATTCTGACATACTCCTTATACAGCATCACTAGTTTAATCCTTAACCCACTACAAATATATAATCGACTGTTCTTTCTTTGAATTAAGACCATTCCATTTATGTGACAAAGGGGTGTTTTGGGGAAAATGACTCAGCAGCCGGACATTGTCAGCCTGATTATAATGGACACAAAAGCTGTTATAGTTGTGCTTAGCGAGTTAAGCGTTAATTTGAATTTTCAAAACAACAAGTCCTAGAGCTGTCAGATGCTCGACTTTTCGAGGTCTTGTTTATTTATTGGACAACTATGTTGAGAAAGGGGCGTAATTTTGTAAGAGTCATAACAGACTTACGGCTATTGTTTGTACGAGTTCCTCTTATGATAGTGAATACTCGTGTCAAGTTTCTTTCAAGCAGTTTCTGGGATATGAGCTTACCGAAAAAGGTTAACGAAGAAGATGACTAAGTACAAAAAGGGCCATAACTTTGTCAAAATAGGTTGCAGAGTTACATGACTTATGCATAGGAAGTCATCTATTTATACTGAATTCATATGTGAAGTTAAATTGAGTTCTGTCAGACGGTTTCTGAGATATGAGCTTACCGAAAAGGTATAACAAGAGGGCCATGATGGTCCTGAGTAAATTTGAACCAATAAAACATGCTAAACACAATTGTTATTAGGTTTTCTTTAGGATCCAAATAAAAACTTGTGAAAACAAGAGGCCCAAGAGGGCCTGTGGACGCTCTACTGGCTAAAGATAAAGTTTATGCACAAGGGGCCATAACTCTTTCAAATATCGTTCAACCAGAACATGGTGATGATATAGGCAACTAGGCTTGGTACTGATTGTCCCTGACAAGTTTCGTTGAAATCCAGCCAGAGGTTCGGGAGAACTAGTCTGTACACTACAAAGTTAGTGTATTAAACCTTTTAAGGGGCCATAACTATGCCAAAATTCATTCAACCAGAACACGGCAATGATAGGTGCAACTAGGCTTGGTACCGATCATCCCCATCAAGATACGTTGAAATCCAGCAAGGAGTTCAGAACAGACTAATCTGGACGTTTCTCTATTAAAACCTTTAAAGGGCCATAACTCTGACAAAAATCATTCAACCCGAATATGGCGACGATATGCACAACTAGGCTTGATACTGATCATCCTTGTCAAGTTTCGTTAAAATCCATCCAGGGGTTCAGGAAAACTAGCCCGGAAAATGTTTGTGTATCAAAAACCTTTAAAGGGCCACAACTCCACCAAAAATATGTTAACCGGAATGCGACGATGATATGCACAACTAAGCTTGGTGCTGATCATCCCTGTAAAGTTTCGTTGAAATGTGGGGAGACGTTCAGGAGAATAGTCCAGACAAAGTGTGTGTATTAAAACCTTTAAAGGGCCATAACTCTGCCAAAAATCATTCAACCGGAACACGGCAAAGATTTGCACAACTAGACCTGGAACTGATCATCCCTAAAAAGTTTTGTTTAAGTCCGGACAGGGGTTCAGGAAAACTAGTCAGGACAAAGTTTGTTTATTAAAACCTTTAAAGGGACATAACTCCGCCAAAATCATTCAACTGGAACACAGTGACTATATGTACAACTAGGCTTGGTACTGATCATCCCTGAAAAATTTCAATGAAATTTGGTTAAATGAAGGCCCTTTCTTCTTAATGAGGCCAAAATATATAGCATATTTCAGAAAATAAAATCAAGGGCCATAACTCTGGTGTAAATTTCCAATCTGGCTGGTTTTCAAACTTGTCGGAGCTTTCATTGATAGTAACAATCTGGTAAAGTTTGGTAAAGATCGGATGAAAAATGAAGACCCTATCGTATTAACAAGGCAAAATATAGCATTTTTAACTAAATCAAGGGCCATAACTCCGCTGTTATTGGTCCGATCTGGCTGGTTTTCGAACTTGTCTGAGCTTTCATTTATATTAACAATCTGGTAAAGTTTGATAAAGATCTGATGAACAATGAAGGTCCTATCGTCTTAACGAGGCAAAATATAGCATTTTTAACTAAATCAAGGGCCATAACTAAGCTGTTGCTGGTCCGATCTGGCTGGTTTTCGAACTTGTCCAAGCTTTCATTGATATTAACAATCTGGTAATGTTTGGTAAAGATCGGATGAACAATGAAGCCCCTATCGTCTTAACAAGGCAAAATATAGCATTTTGAACTAAATCAAGGGCCATAACTCCGCTGTTACTAGTCCAATATCAATGGTTTACAAACTCGTCCGAGCTTTCATTGATATTAACAATCTGATAAAATTTGGTAAATATCGGATGAACAATGAAGCCCCTATCGTCTTAACGAGGCAAAATATAGCATTTTTAATTAAATCAAGGGCCATTACTCCGCTGTTACTGGTCCAATATGGCTGGTTTTCGAACTTTTTCGAGCTTTCAATGACATTAACAATGTGGTAAAGTTTGGTAAAGATAGGATGAAAAATGAAGGCCCTATTGTCTTAACGAGGCAAAATATAGCATTTTGAACTAAATCAAGGGCCATAACTCCGCCGATACTGGTCCGATCTGGCTGGTTTTCAAACTTGTCCGAGCTTTCATTAATATTAACAATCTGATAAAGTTTGGTAAAGATCGGATGAACAATGAAGCCCCTATCGTCTTAACGAGGCAAAATATAGCATTTTAAACTAAATCAAGGCCAATAACTCTGCTGTTAATAGTCCGATCTAGCTGGTTTTCGAACTCGTCCGAGCTTTCATTGATATTAACAATCTATGCAAGTTTGGTAAATATCAAATAATAAATGAAGGTGCTCGAGTGTTCACAAGACTTAATATGGCATTTTTCAGCAAAACAAGGGCCATAACTCCAATGAAATTATTTCGATCTTGCCGGTCTTCGAACTTGTTTGAGCTTTCATTGATATAAAGACACTGGCAAAGTTAAGTAAAGATCCGATTAATATTTAAGGCCCTAGAGTGTTCACAAGGCGGAAAATATCATTTTTCAGAAAAAACAAGGGCCATAACTCCGGTGTTACTGATCCGATTTAGCTGGTTTTCGAACTTATTGGAGCTTTCATTGATATTAACAATCTGTGCAAGTTTGGTAAAGATCAAATAATAAATAAAGGTGCTACAGTGTTCACAAGGCAGAAAATGGCATTTTTCAGAAAAAACAAGGGCCATAACTCTAGTATTACTGACCCAATTCAGCTGATTTTCGAACTTGTCCAAGCTATAATAAATATTAACAATATGTGCAATTTTGGTAACGATCAAATAATAAATAAAGGTGCTAGAGCGTTCACAAGGCAGAAAATAGCAATTTTCAGAAAAAACAAGGGTCATAACTCCGGTGTTATTGATCCGATTTGGCTGGTTTTCGAACTTGTCCGAGCTTTCATTGATATTAACAAACTGTGCAAGTTTGGTAAAGATCAAATAATAAATGAAGGTGATAGAGTGTTCACAAGGTTTAATATGGCATTTTTTCAGCAAAACAAGGGCCATAACTCCGGTGAAATTATTCCGATCTGGCTGGTTTTCAAACTTGTCTGAGCTTTCATTGATATTAACAACCTGTTAAGGTTTGGTAAAGATCGGATGAAAAATAAAGGCCCTATAGTTGTCACAAGACAAAAGTTAACCACGGACGGACGACGGACGGACGACGGACAACTCGCCATCCCATAAGCTCTGCTGGCCTTCGGCCAGTAGAGCTAAAAATAGGATGGGGCAAATTCTGACCACTTGGTTCACCATTTCAACAAACTTGATGCAATACTTACATAATTTTACCTCAGGTTCAATTTTTTACAATCATTGTCTACGATCGGTAGATGATGGTACATGCAAACTATCTGAATCAAAACTTGTGGTGCTAATTTATTACTGTTAATAATTATTTTGAAATCCATCAAGCAGTTTCAGATGAGAAGATTTTTAAAGTTTTCCATACAGAAATACAGTTAAAAGAACCCCCGCCCCTTGGCAGCAATGTTTTTTGACGAATCAACCCAGCTTGAACAATCTTGATAGAGGCCCACCTAAACATCATTTCTGTGAAATTAATTTGAAATCCATCAAGCAGTTTCAGACGAGAAGATTTACATATAGAAATATATCAAAAATAAGCCCCGTCCTCTGATGGCCATGTATTTTGACGAATCAAGCCGGTTTGAACAATTTTGTCCACCCAAACATCATTTCTGTGAATAAAAGTTGAAATCCATCGAGCGGTTTCAGTCGAGAAGATTTTTTAAGATTTCCATATAGAAATGAAGCAAAAATAAGCCCCGCCCTCTGGCGGCCATATTTTTTTGACGAATCAACCCGGCTTGAACAATCTTGGTAGAGGCCCACCCAAAAATCAATTCTATGAAATTAATTTGAAATCCATCAAGCGGTTTCAGAAGAGAAGATTTTTTAAAATTTCCATGTAGAAAAATAACAAAAATATGCCCCGCCCTCTGGTGGCCATGTTTTTTGACGAATCAACCCGGCTTGAACAATCTCTGTAGAGTTCCACCCAAATATCATTTCTGTAAAATTATTTTGAAATCCATCCAGCGGTTTCAGAAAAGATTTTTTAAGATTTCCATATAGAAATATAGCAAAAATATGCCCCGCCCTCTAACGGCCATGTTTTATGACGAATCAACCCTGCTTGAATATTCTTGGTAGAGGTCCACCCAAACATTTTTTCTGTGAAATTAATTTTAAATCCATCATGCGGTTTCAGACGAGAAGATTTTTTAAATAAAAAATAGGAGTTATGTGACTCATGGTGACACGTAAACATCTATTTATACCGAATACTTGTGAAGTTTTATTGAGTTCTGCTAGGCGGTTTCTGATACAAGAACTTACCAAAGAAGGTTAACCAAGAAACTGACTACGTATAAAAAGGGGCATAACTCTGTAAAAATAGGACGATGACGGATATGAACAACAGATTATACGTAAATATTATTTTTTTGCAATCTAAACGTTATAGGGGTCCAAAATACCCCCTTATCATACCTTGTCCTTTCTCACCATAGACTTTGTTTTCACTTTAATCTATTGATATTCCTTGTTATTTTATGATAAGCAATGAAAAAACGTGTTTTATCAGTGAAATAAAAGTGAATATAGAGTTTTATTTCCACAGTAGCTGCCGGGACTACTTTTTTAATGTACAACCAACACAAAATGCAAGCACAGTAACACAAGATATTCCTACTGTTATACTGCTATAGCCACTGTTTATTTAATTACTTTCTTTCTGAGACGTTATTGGTTTCAAAAAAGGTGACGTCATGTAACGTTTCGAGACTAGGAAAGAAGCGTGTGTAAAACGGTTTAGTTACTGAAATTGCTAAAATAATTCTTTGTAAAATCATAAAATATAAAGATTTGTTTTGTTTTGTTGTGAATAACACATTTTATTTCATCTCGAAGTGAGAAAACTTTCATATTTTCACACATGCTCTGCATTCGTGAAAATACATTTTCACACATGCTCCGCATTCGTGAAAATATAAAGTTTTCTCACTTCTCGATGAAATAAAATGTGTTATTCGCTCCAAAACAACAAATATGCTCTATGCCAATGTTAGCATTTTAATGCCATGTGATGAAATGAAATTTTTTCTTGCAACTTGAAACAAGAGGTCAATGACCTTGAAGCTCTACTGATTGATTTTGATTTCTGGAAGTAGTCGCTACAAACTGTTTTTTTGAAAATCTATTTTTAGCCGTGGTGGCCATCTTGAATTTCCGGCCGACCTGAAATTTTGCTAGGATCAATAAGACATCAAGAGCAACATTCCTGTGAAGTTCATGAAAATCCGTCAAGTAGTTTCAGAGAAGTAGTCGCTACAAGTTTTCATTATATAACTCTATGTAAACAAAGATGGCCACTGACAGCCATGTTTAACATTGAATCAAAATAATGTTCGACTCGGATAACCATCATGTCATGCTGATCATTTTAGAAAAAGTCCCATATCAATATCTCTTATAGTTTTCAAGAAGTAGTCGCTACAAACTTATTTTTTAAAAATCTATTTTTGCCATGGCGGCCATCTTGAATTTCCGGCCGACCTGAAATTTTGCTAAGATCAATTAGACATCAAGAGCAACATTCGTGTGAAGTTTCATGAAAATCCGTCAAGTAGTTTCAGAGGAGTAGTCGCTACAAGTTATCATTATATAACTCTTATGTAAACATACATGGCCACTGGCAGCCATGTTTAACGTCGAATCAAATTAATGTTCGACTTGAATAACCATCATGTCATGCTGATCATTTTAGAAAAAGTCCCATATCAATATCACTTATAGTTTTCAAGAAGTAGTCGCTACAAACTTGTATTTTGAAAATCTATTTTTAGCCATGGCGGCCATCTTGAATTACCGGCCGACCTGAACTTTTGCAAGGATCAATTAGACATCAAGAGCAACATTCGTGTGAAGTTTCATGAAAATCCGTCAAGTATTTTCAGAGGAGTAGTCGCTACAAGTTATCATTATATAACTCTATGTAAACAAAGATGGCCACTGGCAGCCATGTTTAACGTCGAATCAAAATAATGTTCGACTCGGATAACCATCATATCATGCTGATAATTTTAGAAAAAGTCCCATATCAATATCTCTTATAGTTTTCAAGAAGTAGTCGCTACAAACTTATTTTTTAAAAATCTATTTTTAGCCGTGGCGGCCATCTTGAATTTCCGGCCAACCTGAAATTTTGCTAGGATCAATTAGACATCAAGAGCAACATTCTTGTGAAGTTTCATGAAAATCCGTCAAGTAGTTTCAGAGGAGTAGTCGCTACAAGTTTTCATTATATAACTCTATGTAAACAAAGATGGCCGCTAGCAGCCATGTTAACGTCGAATCAAAACGATTTTCGACAAGGACCAACATCATGTCATGCTGATCATTTTAGAAAAAGTCCCATATCAATATTTCTTATAGTTTTCAAGGAGTAGTCGCTACAAACTTATTTTTTAAAAATCTATTTTTAGCCGTGGCGGCCATCTTGAATTTCCGGCCGACCTGAAATTTTGCTAGGATTAATTAGACATCAAGAGCAACATTCCTGTGAAGTTTCATGAAAATCCGTCAAGTAGTTTCAGAGGAGTAGTCGCTACAAGTTTTCATTATATAACTCTATGTAAACAAAGATGGCCGCTGGCAGCCATGTTTAACGTCGAATCAAAACGATTTTCGCCAAGGACCAACATCATATCATGCTGATCATTTTAGAAAAAATCCCATAGCAATATCCCTTAGAGTTTTCAAGAAGTAGTCGCTACAAACTTGTTTTCTATTTTTAGATTTGGCGGCCATCTTGGATTTCACATCTACATGAATTTTTGCTAGGATCAACTAGACTTCATGGGCAACATTTCTGTAAAGTTTCATGAAAATCTATTCAGTAGTTTCAGAGGAGTAGTCGCTACAAAAAAAGAGTTAACGGACGGACAGACGGACGGACGGACGCCGCACCACGGCATAAGCTCTGCTGATCTCTGATCAGTAGAGCTAAAAATCATTCAAAAGTTCACAGGTTGACAGTTCAAAGGCTTTGATCTTTGCTGGGGAAAGTTGCAGCTTGATATGATTAAAGGAGGATCATTGTGAAAGTTAATAAAACAGTAGTTCCTATAGTTTCCTAAAGCACAGAGCGAGGAATTTAAAAAAATATAGCCTCCCTTTAATTGAAATTGAACACACGTTTTTATTAGTTATGGGAGAGAAGTTGATACCCTGAGCTATGGATTATTTAATCATTAGTTATGGGAGAGAAGTTGATACCCTGAGCTATGGATTATTTAATCATTAGTTATGGGAGAGAAGTTGATACCCTGAGCTACGGATTATTTAATCACTTAAAAAATGTTTATCCGGGTGCACTATTATAAAAGTTTAATAGGTAACTTATAATTATATGAATTAATGATAGGGAGTGCTAGAGATTTAGTTACTCCTAATTATTACTGTTTCATGTGTTTTGAACATTAAATTTAAAGGGACACTGTCCGTAAGTAAGCAGATATTGAGCATAGCCAAATAACTGTCTGATTTTTATCAGTGAAATGTCTACATGAAAACATTAGCATAGACCCAGATAAGCTTGTAGTAATACATTCTCGAGTTTGAAATATTTTTTTTTATTCATTATTTGTAAATAATTTGGAACCCACTTTATTTACATTTTCTGCTGATCACATGACATCCATAAGCACATTAGCTTTTATATATTGCATCTCTTACGTAATACATCTGGCCCGGTTAGCTCAGTCGGTAGCGACACTCGACTATTATTACCTGCGGCTCAGTCGGTAGCGACACTCGACTATTATTACCTGCGAGTGTAATTTTAGTGTGGGTTATGACACGAAATGGTTATTCTTTTTTTGTACCGATATTGAATTCCATCAAACAATCTTGGTTTTATTTAGTAAATATTCAATAATGGTTGGTGTGTTTTGTTTGTCAACGTAATTATTTTGTGTTTTATAGTCTAATGTTACGGACATTGTCCCTTTAAGAAAATTCAGGTGTCCCAATTCCTACTATCTTAAAGGGACTGAAGGCGATCTGGAAGACTTGAAGACTGATTGGTGTCACTCCAAATACAAATGAAAAGCTTCATAATGTACTTCAGTTTCACGTGAAACGTGCATAATTATGCATTCAAATTACCTTCCGGTTAGCTATTGTTAATGAAATGTTCGGTCTGGAAAGTTTGATGACTCAGCTGCATTTTGTTGCTAAATCATAAATATTAGTTTAAATGAGAATTATAATGTTCAGTAACTGTTGTACATATATTTCAAATCAAGTGGACTTCTATCACAACATATATACTGAAAGGAAAAAGAAACACATAATCAAAAAATTGCCTATACTACACTATTATATACACCTAATTCCTCGTAATATGCCAGATATATGCGACAAACAAAGAGTTTATAAGAGGTTGTAAGTATCATATGAGTAAGAACTATCACTGAAGGTGATAAATATCCCCGCTTAAATTTTAAGTCAATTAAAAGGCCATAATTCTGTAATAAATAATTAAGGCAATCAACAATGGGTGATGTAGAGGGACATAAGGTCATCAGTTGTTATGTTTATATGAAGTTTGGGAACAACCCATTCAAAAGTGTTCGAGGAATTTCAAGTAATAAAATGTGTTACGGGCAGGACGCGATAGGACAAAAATGTGTCATAAGACGGCACTCGACAGGACTTTACGGACAACGTTATTCCTATAGGGCCCCCATTTCACTTTGTGAAAGCGGGGGTATAATTACTATTAATAATTTAAACATAAACAACTAGCCAAGACGTCTAGCTTTCCAGGCCAAGCTGTTTCATTAACAATAATGAGATCATATGGATAATGGGTTTTAGTTTACGTCATAATTTCAAATGTGTTACAAGACGTCACGCGACAGGACTTTACTGACAACATTATTCCTATATAGCCCCCACATCACTTTGTGAAAGCGGGGGTATAATTACTATTAATAATTTAAACATAAACAACTAGCCGAGCCATCTAGTTTTCCGGGCCAAGCTGTTTCATTAACAATAATGAAATCATATGAATAATGGATTTTAGTTTACGTCATAATAGTATGCACATTGAATAGGAATCTGAAACGCATTATGGTTGTAGTCGTATTTGGATTGACACCCATAATGCTTCCAGATCACCTCCAGTACCTTAATTTTTTTTACGAAATTTGTGATGTCTCCCGAACTTTATGGAAGGAGAATTCATTATTTCCCTAAAATGTAAGGGTGTCCCAATTCTTATGGTGTCCAAACTTATACGGTGCGTGATTATAGTATTTTGTTTTTTCAAAATTAATTTGTAAGCACAATCAATATTTTTCGAAACTAGACCTCAAGTCAGGCTTACTGGCAAGTGTATTTTCTCTTGAACTAGACATCATAATTTGGGCTTATAATGGGGGAGGGGGAAGTGGGGAGGGGGAAGTGGGGAGGGGGCACTTTTATATATGGTGCTATGATTCACATGGGTGGCAACATACAGTGTTTGGTGTCTTTATCACCGGATCTTTTAACCACCACCATTGGGTCTTGCCTAAAGTCTATAAGCATTCTTCTTCTTCTTCTTCTTTTCCTAATCTGACCAAGTTCTTGCCCAACAACTCATTAAGTTCTGGTCCAACTAAATAAAATGATGCGATTTTAATTGTCGGTATTTTTTACTATCATTTAAATGATCCACACCTAGAGAGTACAACTTTAGTTTAAATTCATATATACGACAATCTCGAGGGGTAAACAATGGCTGCAAAAATGACGAAAAACAGGTAGTCGTTACAAAACCGACTAGATGGGCGTGATATCCTTAACTTTGGCGACTTTTATGCATGGATATGTGAAAATAAAAGTATTCAATTGAAATATGATAGTTCTTTAGGCACTCAATTTAGGTTTTCGGAAAACTTGCAGAAAATACAACCTGGAGACATAGCATACTCTACTGATCTTTCAAACAGAGTATTCACAGCTCTATGGTAGGCCATAAAAGCTATGATTGGCAACTAAATATGTATAAAACCTACCTTTTAAAATTTTAGAAGCGGACACAATCAACTACTGCTCTTCACTTTCAACACCAGTCTTGAAACACTGCTCTTCTTGGACTCTTTTTTGGAACGTTGACCATAATGTCCACATTGAGAGCTACATCCAGCCATGGTTATGTGAAAGCTAAAAATAGAATACAAGATATATGTTCAGAGCTGAAATGTAAGCTTACTTAGTTGACTGATGAAAAGTAGAACTATATTTAGGCATTATATAGCTTATAGGCAATGAATAACGAGTCAAACTAGATGGGGTCGTTTTGTAACAAAAACATATGCAGGGATCCGGAAAAAATCCACTTGCCCTGCCAAAAATTAAGCTACGTCGAGACCGCGCGCATAATTTTTTACCTGATTTCATTGTAAAATAATGACTTAAATTATTAATGATCAGAGCTATAGGTTGTTACCATTATGCACATATAAGTGTTTTCCTCCACCGGTGGGAGAGGGGAAGTGGGGTGTCGGCGGGGATACCCTGAGGATATAACATCACTGATGAACCAAATTGGTAGACTCTAATGCCAATGGAATTAAGATGTACAAGATGCTTGCCCCTTGTGCAGTAATTACAAAAGGACAAGCAGATAACAAAAAAAAAAAGATGCATTAGGTCGAACAAAACTTTTTTCTACTTTTACTTTTGTTATAGACTACACCAGATAAAAAGAATGAAAAGAACGATGCATTAAATCAAACAGAACTTTTTTCCTACTTTCACTTTCGTTATAATTATAATTCATGTAGATAACTTTTATGTGTTGGAAATAATTAGCACTGTTTATGCCTAAATCTGACTGATACTGTAGTTGTTTTTCTGTTCATATCTTTTTGAGATGCCAATTCTTCGAATAATTATCGAAATTAGCCAAGGTCGAAGCACATCTTGGATACAATGGCAAAAATGTTTCAAGTTCAAAACAAAAACATGCCATTCTGTCATTCATCTCGGATTCATTCAAAACAAACATGGCATTTTGAAATAATAACAGAGATGCACACCTATTCATTACGACGTCGATAGCGACATGCGTCAACAACGGCGTCAAATTGACATTATCGTTTAATTGCACTACTTGTTTACAAATTGGTTGATTTGAATCGCAATTGTTTCACTTTACCATGTGGTAGTGAACGGGAGTTGTTTCACTGGCTGATAAAAATTTACCGGTTATTTGATTGGATAATATGGATACAGTACTAACTCAAGTGTTGCGCCATGATTTTTAATTATTGAACAAAATATTACCAAGGACACACAGACCGATATACAAAGCGTCAACACGATCTCAATAACTAATTTACACACTGATGTATATTTCACACTAATCTGGTGCGTGACTTACTTCCTGCATAGAGGGGCTCATTACGGGGGTATATTTCACACAGATACGAATTTATAACGCCGCATGTCTTCAATTAATGATTGGCACCCCAAACGTTCCTTGGCCAATCAAATTCTGATAAACTGTCAAATGGGAGGGATTAAAAATAACGAACAACACAGGTCAGTTTTATCACACTTGTCAGTAATTGCTCGCGGCGAAAGCGACGGGTGGTTCATTACTACGCAATTATCGGCAAACTTCACAGTCAAGGCAAATTTTCCCTTGATTTTTATCTAATAATGAAACGTCCATCGGGCAAGTGACGAACAACCAGATTTTCGAAGGTCACCTGCCCGCACCCAAAATCCACTTGCCCGGGGCATCGGGCAACCAAATTTTTGGAGCCCTGATATGTCTCCCCCATGTAATGGACAAACATTATGGATATGTACCTGTTTAGACTGAGGAAATACTGATCTAATGGCTACTGGGCATGAAATGCTTGGTTTACTGTGACTATAGTCTAGTCCATGCCAATGAATGGTTTTCATCCACTGCTGTTACACTATAGTTATGCACTCTCATACTGTACTCAATATCCCTCAAACGGTTTAAGAGATATGAAGTGGACACATATGATATTTGACCTCTAAGTGTGCCTTGACCTTGAACCAACCTGGCTGAAAGTTGCGCTCTGCACGTCGTCTCGATATGGCGAACATTTGTGCCAAGTTATTTCAAAATCCCTCAAGCAGTTCGATATAGAGCGGACACAAAATATAGCGCATATGACCTTCGACCTCTACGTGTGACCTTGACCTTGAACGGATGTGGCTGGAAGTTGCACTCTGCACGTCTCAATATGGTGAACATTTGTGCCAAGTTATTTCAAAATCCCTGAAGCGATTCAAGAGATATCAAGCGAACACGACTAGTGACGGACAGACGGACGGACATCCGAGGTAAAATCAATAAGTCTCCCCATACATGGGGGGAGACATAATGATTATAACAAAAAGGATTACTGTTAATTGTTGGCTAGAGTGAGGTATAATTCGTCAGTTCATGTTTTATAGACTTGAAAACAAATGCCAGTTGACAGAAGTGCTAAATTTGAGCCTGGGTGTTCGGATTAACCCGGTTATCTCATTTCTTCAGATCCATTATTATTACGCAAGGGACTTCATTATAGAACAAACATGACAGTGTTGTTTTTATGCCCCCGAAGGGTGGCTTCGGGGGCATATAGTAGTCGCACTGTCCGTCCGTCCTTCAGTCCGTGTGTTCGTTCGTCCGTACAATCGTGTCCGGTTAATAACTCTGACAATAAAAACGGTTTTTCAAATAACTTGGCATAATAGCTCACCACAACAAGACGATGTGTCGCGCACAAAATCCAGGTCTGTGGCTCCAATGTCAAGGTCACACTTAGAGGTCAAAGTTCAATTGTGTCCAGTCAATAACTCTGGCATTCCTGGATGGATTTTCAAATAACTTGGCACAAGTGATCACCACAACAAGACGACGTGTCACACACTAAATCCAGGCCAACGGCTCTAAGGTCAAGGTCACACTTAGAGGTCAAACATAAATTGTGTCCGGTCAATAACTCTGGCATTTCAGGACGGATTTTCAAATAACTTAGCAAAGTGCTCACCACAAGTCGATGTGTCGCGCACAAAATTCAGGTATGTGGCCCCAAGGTCAAGGTCACACTTAGAGGTCAAAGGTAAAATCGTGTCTGTTCAATAACTTTTGCATGCCTTTACGGATTTTCAAATAACTTGCCACAAGTGCTCACCACAACCAGACGATGTCTCAAAGGTCAAGGTCATACTTAGTTTTCTATATTTTAGGAACATAACCCATATTGTCATATTAGTGTTGGGAATCAGCTGAAAATTCATAATCGATCATCAGAATATTTAACTGACCGATGATCAATCATTAATCGATTAAACATGGCTGCTATAAAGACAAGTGTATGCCTTTTTCAGACTATAATGAAGAAAAGAATCACATTTCAAGTATGTTCTGGTAATAAAGGAACTGAATGAAACTGACAAACATATATTTAAAAAAATAAGTTGTGACACCCACTATAAATATGTGATTACTTGTTGCAAAATTATAACTCTTTTATTTTCTTGTATACTTTAGTACCAGATAATGAAATAAGCTATAATTAATTGTCAACAACTGAGTAAAGTCAATCATGAAAAATTGTAATCGATTAATCAGATCAAAGGCATAACTGATCGATGATCGATCAAATCGATTAATCGGAACAACTCTACTCATAATTGAATTCTAGCATGATTTCTCATAAAATTGTGAATTTTAGCGCTAATTTTCAAAATTCGGTAAAAATACAGTAAAACAGTCTCAACCCACAAAATTCGGGAAAATACAGTCCCCCCACCTCCCCCCACACACACCCACCCCACCACCACCAGCATACACAGTACAAACAATCCCTTAAAATTTGGGAAAAACTATAAGTTTTGTAATTGGGAATACGACCGAATTATGGCTTTAAAAACAGCCAAAAAACACACTGCATGATAGTAGAGGATACAACAACCATTTTTGGAGAAAACTGTCAAAATATATATAGATTTAACGGTTCTTAAAGGGAATGTAGCGACACAGCCCAGTGCTTTTTTTCCTTCACCTTCCCCTAGAAAAACAGACTAATTTTTCCCCATCTTTGGCTGAGAAAATTCCCCTTAAGGGTGACCACTGCTGAGGTTTTGGATTTTTGCACTTCCGGAAATTTACATTTGTTATATTTCAAAAATTATAATAAAACTGGAAAAAATAATTATACAGTAACAAACTCATGCCCAATAGGGATATTTTAGTGCAAAAAAAATGAACATTTTTAAGATTTGTTTTTTACCTCACATTTTGTGCCCAAAATTGACAATTTTTAACATAAGCCAAAATGGGGGGTAGAGGTACAAAAGATGGTATTTTTCAAAAACCGTTTAAGATATTCACTTAATTTAAACTTTATTACAAAGACATGTGTTAGGATATACAGAGACAGCAATACAAACTATTGTTCCTATTATTTGTTACAGACCTATGCCTTTATATGTCAGAGCTCGTCGAAATCTAAAAAAGCACATTTTTTCTCAGTTTTTATTGAATATCTTTCTTATATGCACACCGACCCCCAATTTTTATTTTTTCATTCTAAAACTCAGGTCTTATATATATTGTAGACAAAAAATCTCAAAAAGTTATCTGTTCCTTTATCATGAAAAATTGATTTATCACAAATTTAAAAATGCAATTTATAGTAAACTGGGTGGGTAATGACAAGGGATGTAATAATTGTTCAGATGGTGATAAAAATACCACAACTCTTAATTTTTCGTCCTAAAGTATGAACTATTACATTAAAAAAGACGGAAAATCAATACCTGTTCTGCAAACCACACTACACACATATAAGTTGCCATACACAATTTTCAGCTGATTCAGAATTTAAAACCACACTGTGAGAGTGTATTACTAAAGATTAATTTTGCGAAAAAGTTATATCACCGACCCATCATTATTTTTCCAGAAACTAACTAGTAATATGTTAGTCTTCATAAAAAACAGGAATATAAAAAATTCTATCTGTTCTGATATTCACCAGAGGGCACCCTTAAACAGAAAAAAAGAAAAAAATAACATTATTTCCTCCTCTAACTTTCTCAACATTATTATGTTTGGGACACATTTATAGAAGACATTTTATCTAAAATGTACCTCTTTTGCATATTTGCACAACCAAATCTTCGATTTTTCCCCAATACTCTTTTCCATCTATATCGCATTATTTTTGCCCCTTTAACTCGAAAATCAAGTTTTTCCCCCCTATTGAAGGGGTCTCTTCCACTTTTTCCAAAAAAAAGCCCTGCAGCCAAACAATCGCTATTATTGAGGGTTCTGACAAACTTGGAAAAAGGTGAAAAAATTATCAGAATCGGATGAAAAACAAAAAAGATATGACCATTTCAAGGTTGTTCTAAAATGGATACGGGAGCTGCCTGACGTCATATGGAATATTGATAAATACGTTATCATTTAATGCAAAGAAAATCTCTGTAAATGAAATTAAAATCATTTACTGTCATAGGCCTAAAAAACAACAACGTGTGTTTCTGGTTTCACCCTGTCAAAAAGTTAGGGTAGGTAGGTAGGAAAAAGTGTTTTTTTTAGTTATTTTTTTTATATATATTGTTCGCATATATTATGCCATTTTTGTACTAAGGCAACTTCTTGATAACCTTTGCAAACAGTTTGGATCCAGATTAGATGCTTAACAACTCTGGCTAATAAAATTATCATTTTAATAAAAATATTTGTTGTTTGATTGTAATATTTCCTTCTTTTTTTTCTTTCTTTTTTTCTTTTTTTTTCTAAAAATATTTAGGGTTGGCGGTGAAAAAGTAGGGTCGGTCGGGAAACCGGAAACACACATATTTTTTTGTTAGGCCATAAATGATATAAAGCATTATTGCCATTAAGTATACTACAACATACTTTCATACAGTTGTTGGTAATTTTTTATTCATATTTATAAATACTTCATTATGGTCATTTAGAACTATGATGTCATTAGCTCTCAATATGGCAGCTTCTATATCCATTTCGACAGAACCTTCAAATGATCATATCTTTCCGCAGATGCAAGCATGAGATCTTGGATCAGGAACATGGGGACTTCATTTAAACAAACTTGATGTCTAGAAGGTAAGTACCATTCAGGACTTTTTACAAGGAAATTGGGAAAAGACTAGGCCTGCTGATTTTGGGGAAAAGAAGCGCAAGACTGTCCAAATTGTAGGAAAAAAAATAGCGTGCATTTCGCTGTTTAGGGAATGTTTTTTAAGCGAACATTTCATTAACATGAACGGTTTAGGTGAACTATTTATCAGGTTTTAGAATTTAGTTATTTTAACATGCAATCTATGTAAATGAAGTCATTTTTATTTTAAATCTATTTATTTTTTTAAGATCGGGAAATTTTTACTTTAGAATTGAAAAAAGTTAGTTTTTTTGCAATTCGGAACAGGCCGAATTTTGGCCCTACTTAAATAGGTTAAAAAAGCTCTGTCATTTTGAAAAAAGTTGTCAAAATATGTCCATTAAATGGTTAAGATGATTTATTTGTTTATATATGTCTATATGTACAGAGTTTGGACCCCTAGGCCAATTTTTACCCTAAGGACTTCATTTGAATGAATGTGATTTATTAAAAATCTGTCTAAATCTGTCAAATGCATCTTGAGACATTAGTACAGTTAATTTAAGAATCCACTGTTTTTTAGGCTCAATATTCAAACGGAAATTTTAAAAGAAAATCTGACCTGTAGCTTTAGAAAAGTGATCATTTTTTTAAATTGTTTACAGTACCACTCTATGTCAAACAAAGACAGCCACTGACAGCCATGTTGGATGTTTTGTTTACGTCCAACTGCACATTTTGAAGTGGATATATAGTATATCGACGCCAAGTAAACTCAAAAGTTTGGTAAAGGTTTCAAATCAATACCACATACTTATTAGTTTAAGAGAAAAAGTGATCACAAAATTAAACTATTGATAAATCTGTTTTCACCAAGGTGGACATCTTGGATTTCTGGCAAACTAAATTTATTCAGCACCACCTAGACATCATGTGCAATATTACTGTTTAGGTCAGGAAATCCGACTAGTAGTTAAATAAAGAGTATTCATCACACACAAATGTAGACAGACGACGCCACGGAATAACCTTTGGTTATCTTGATCAGAAGAAATAAATTGCATTTTACGCAGCAATATTTTGAAAATAATTCAACTTTATTGGGTTTTACGACACAGCCAACACTATAAAGGTTATATGGTGCCTAACAGGAATGCACATGCCAGATTCATCCTTCATTTACATGGAGATAAAATATGAAGAATGGGTTTTGATCCTTCTAACCTGCAGAACTGTAGAGTTGCTGCAAATTATATAGTAGACACTCCATTTACAATGGAGCCACATTCCCACACGCAGGGTCATGATGAAGACCTTCATGAGCATGCTGAAAAATGACATGTCTCGCCTAACAGGGGTGGGACTTAAAAATAAAAGATAAATGTTGCTTAAATGAACGTTTGTAAACATTTTAATAAGTAAAAACAATGGAGTTTACAGTTTGCTGATATGACATGTAAGTGCATTCCAGCCATGTTTTGTTTTATGAGGCCTAAAGAAAAAATATGTTTGTTTCCTGTAACCAGACCGACCGTGATTTTTACCTCCCGGCCGTATTTTTCTTATAACGGTAAAAAAATGAACATGTTTATGTTTATTTAAATCGAAATCAATACACAACACTAGATATTTACAATTCACACATTGCAATATCTGTGAAAAGCAGGAATAAGATTTTATATGATGATGTAGAAAACTTTGAACAGGTACAGAGCTCTAGATAAGCTGCGAGCCTGCCTAATTTACGCAAATAAATGAGCGCAAAAAAAAAAAAAATATTTCTTTCTATGCGTACTAAAAACGTAAAAAAAAATAAGAAAAACACAAACAATTTATTTCAATGGGTACCGAAACGTAAATTCACTGCGTTTCGCAAACTCCATCTTCAAAATTAAATGGTTTGTTTGCTTGTCGAATTGTTCTGTTCCCTACTCGTCACACGTTTGTAGAATATGTTCATAGTACTGTATGATGCAAGACTCGATTAGAACATATTGAGAACGAGTCTACGTTTGACTAAACGAACATTTCACAGACGGGTTTTGGGTTACCGGTATGTTTACTTTATAAAACGTGTTGAATTGAGGTATCGTTAATACGTACTGTTATCCAGTCTGCGTATTGATATCCTGTCAAATTTTCCCGTAAAATACGAAAAGATGTCAGGTAAAAGCGTTCGCGGAAGGTAAAAATGCATAAACATCGTTCCAAACGTAAATAAAATCACAATTTCAGATAAAACTATTGCCAGCTGGAAGTTGAAATTCCCATGACTTGTAGTTGAGACTAACGGCGATGGTGTATGGTAAAATTTACAATAACTATCAGCAGTTGAAGAAAAAAAAGCAAATATAGAAAAAAAAAGGGTATAAATATTGACAAAAAATTTGACTGGATTAAAAAAAACAAATATAAAAAAATTATGGGTAACAAACCCAAACCTTATCTAGAGCTCTGCAGGTAAATTAATCCACAGGTAAATGTATTTATCAATTATCTGGCAGCTATACAATTCCAATTTACCTCATTTTCCTGTGCAGTCACGCAGTGGTAAAAGTAGTATCTACGTCATGCAAATAATTCTTATTTTTACATACAACTTAGTGAGCGGTTTTAAATATATATGTTTCTCTCCGGGACTATCAAGAAATGTACCACCCAAGATACAACTATAAGCAGAGTTTGAAAGGTCTAGTGCATACAGTTTGTGAGAAAATGACCTAAACGCAAAACTTTAAAGTTGTCGCTGACCATTACATCCGCACATGTATGAAATACAAGCAGACGGCGCGTTTATGTAACTTTGCTTACTCAAACGAAATAAATTATATTGCTCTGTTTGATTATAGGGAAATCACACGATGGTAGGCGTGTTCTGTAGTCTTTGAAATTAGCCAGTAGCCCAAAGCCCGCGGTCAGCAAAAATCATGTCGGGCATGTAAATTTTGCAAGCTGACATGTTAAAAACTAGAAAAAATGTAATGCCAAAATGAATCAGAACGAAATCTGACCCAAAAATTAACGACTTTGCATGTGATTCCCTATAGAATAATATCACAAATAAATAAAATAAAGAACTTGACTGTTTTGACACTTTATTCTCAGTCACTTGGTCTGAAAATTATGGGTTCTGTTTAATTCATAATTCTTTTTCGACTCGCTAACGTCTGCATTACTTTTTTTCGCAGGGTTTTGCTCATTCGAAATAACGAAAAAAGCTCTTCTTTTTTTTATAGGTTACAAATAAGACCGGAAACAATCTTCAGTACATCATCAGTCAGGTTTACATCTCAGTATTCATTTGTACTAAATATTGCTCCTTTGTCCCTAACCTCATTCGAAAACGGCAAATATAATAGAAAACCAGTCTGTTCTGAGAGTCATTTCCAGGGATGTATAAACAAAATAAATCCAGGGCTTTTTTCCACAAAATTGGGAAGAGGCCCAGGCCTGTCCATTTTGGGAAAAAAGAACGCGCTTATTTCTCATTTTGGGAAAAATACAAGATTTCATAAATTAAGTAAATATGACATTAATATACTTTATTTATATTTTCATCCATTATTTACCATAATTATTAACTTTTCCAAGTCGGAATTTACTTAGCAGACAAAAACACACTGCAGAATTCATGTTATTTCTCAAATTCTGAGAGACTGCTGTTTTCCGATTGGGAAATATTTCTGCCACAGTTGGGAAAAAACAGTCCAATTTTCAGTTGGGAAGAGGCCCTTTACAGGCCTCTGTTATATAAGGTAAAAAAGCCCTGAAATCATTTTTTAAATTAGTCCACCATAAGTCGTTAATTTTTGGGTGAGATTTCGTTCCGATTCATTTTGGCATTACATTTTTGTCTAATTTTTAACATGCCCAAAGGCTTGCACAATGTAGGATGGTCTTCTATGGTATTACGGTACCTAAATGGTTTGAAGAAAAAAATAAACTGTAAACGATATTTAAAGAAAAGGGAAACTAAAATGCTTTCTGTGACCCTTCTAGTAATTGTTATGATATAAAATGCAATCAGTTTTACGTAAATAGTCAGAATTAGATTTGAAAAGAAGGGTACCCTCATTGAGCTTATTATTTTAAAAGTTCTATGGTATCAAGGTATGCACTTATTGTGTATCCTGTATTTGTTAGTAACTGGTATAAGATTCAATGAGTGACCATTTCTAGAAACAATAATGTACAACAGACTCATCAGACTAAAAATTAATGAATTTTATAACCTTCAAGGTAATGAAAACTGCATTTATGGAGACTAGAGGGGATGAATTTTAAAGATCATTATAAGGAAATTGTCAACATTTTTGCATTATTTTGAAATATCCTTTTATTTATGATAAATATACATATTTTTTCCAATTATTTTATTGCTTCATCACATCTATAAAATAATTATCATATTTTAGCAAGAATGCATACGGTTTTACAGATTTGACACTTAGTACCGTGATACCATAGAACCCTTGATATCATAGGAAGCCAGTACATGCCCGACTTGATTATCACTGACCACGGGCTTCGGGCTACTGACTTATTTCGAAGACTGTATATATGTGTGCTTGACCTCAAAAAAATAACACTAAAAGTTCACGTTACAGTCTTTCATAAATAATGGAGAAAAGGGGAGTCAGGACCAGCAACATCCCCCCACCCCCTCATCCCCCACGCCACCACACACACCTTTGCCATGACGACGCCAGGTGAAGTGATCCCTAAAAGCTTTGCCATGACGACGCCGGATGAAGTGATCCCTAAAACGTTGGCCAAAGTGATCAATGCCAACATAAACTTACTTGAAACTCGGCCCTCTGTTTTCGCGCGCAAATGTCCACAACTGTACCCCAGTAAAGGCAGGGAACCGGATAATTCAACCAATCAGAAAGCGCGTAGTATACGCTTATAACAGAGGAACCCTGGGAAATTTGCCAAGCACTTCCTCTTTCAGTAGCCGGTTATTTTGCACGAAGGGCGGAGTAAATAATTTATCTACAAGATGGGTATGCGACGTGGTAAAACGACTAAAAACCCACCAGTGTTTAGCCATGAGTTTGTTATACAGAATCATGCCGACATTACGTCCTGCGTTTCAATGGTGTTCGTCATCGGTCTTATGTTTCAGGTGAGTATCATTACACGATTTTGACAAGTGCCACATGAACAAACATATGGAACAGCATCTTGAGAAAATCTTCATGCACTCATTATTATGCAGTTGTTTTGTATTGTGTTCCTTTTAATATGCATTTTCATGATGAATTGGACCAGTTCAAAGACAGTTTTCTTTCAAAAATAAGATGCAAAATATAAAAACAAAGAATTTAACAAATTTCAATGTTTCTTCTCTTCAGACTCTTCGATTTCCATATTATCAATTTGCCGTCTCAAGTATTTAATTAAGACATTCCAGGACAGTATTAATTTTCCTAAAGGTTGTAACTATTTTCTGCAAAATATTGCGAATGAGTTAATAGAAATACGGACTGATTCAGGCATTTATTAAAAAACTGAAACAGAGTTGTAAAGTTTTATATTTTGTGGAATATTGATATTTCTAGTCCTGACGCAAGTTAGAATTTTCGTTTTTCAGAAATTTTACCTGCATTTCTAAATATCAGTAAATTAGAGAAATACATGTGGAAGAAAAAAATGGAAGAGGCTTAGACTTTTTTAATTTATAATTTACTCAGTAACAAAGGGAAAGTCCTCTGGTATTGAATGAGCAACCATCAGCACTGGTTTAACATTATTGCAAGCACCATTTATACCAAGCATGTGATGAAGGGTGCTGTTACCAAGGTGATAGGCCTGACATCCAGAATTACTTTTAGAGTTTATAAATTATATACACAAATGTTGATATTTCTTTTTCAGGCCACCTCACCGATTGCCTCCATGTTCGTAGCTTTACAACACAATGTCACCATCAACAGTAAGTGAGCCATTACCATACACGTTTCCCTGAGCAAGACACTTTATCTGCATTTGCTTAGTACTGGTTCTATCCAGGAAGACATCGAGAGTGTTTAAAATAAGTTCAGAGAGCTTTCGCTACAATCGATTTAAAATAAGTTTAAACTAACAGTAAGTGAAGTAGTTTGCAAAAAATGTTTGGTGGGTTTTCATTTTGTGTAATTGTTAAGTCTCCGATGAAAAATCAGCAAGATCAGACGATATTGATATTAAATGGCCAAGTTGCAGCCTTTAAATTATTATAAGGCCACCAAAAAAATATAGTTCTGTTTCCGGTAACATGCTCCAAAAAAATTCGGGTCAGTAGGTAGGCTTTTTTTTATTTTATTATTATTCTGAAGACAACATATTTTCATCCAAGAGAATCTTACAAAATTGGAATCATCCATCATTTATTTTGATATCGGAATAATATTTAACCTTTGAACTTACAAACACAAATATTTTTAAGTCAAATTTATTTCCTGGGAGAAATGCATTTTTTTTTGTATATATGAAAGTTTGTCGAGGCGAAACGCCTTGATACCTTATTATTTCTTGATTTTGAATTATTTTTTTCATAATAGGTAAATTAAACCTTTTATCTTGTGATTAATATAGATTTTTCAACATCTCGTGCTTGATTTTATCACGAAAGTCAAACCTCAAATAGACCTATACTCAACAAGAAGCGATAGATATTGGGTACCACACATGCGTTGATACAGCTATAAGATCTAGCAGTGGGCGCGAGATGGAGTAAATAAGCGACAGGACTGGTAAAACACTGTCGAATATTCGCGATCATTATCGTCATCGCCGTCTTCAAAAAAATCGATAGAATTTTTTTAATGGTAATAGGGTCGGTCGGATTTTCGGAAACAGAACAATTTTTTTTGGCCTAAGCATACTAAGATGCTATATTAAAGAAACTAACCTGCCAAATAACACGACAAAACCGAAACTCTATCCATGTGTTCAGGTCATATAATAATGAATATGAGCCGATTAAAAGTAAGTATTATCCATGTGTTTTTAAAACACCCTTGGTTAAATATGCATAAAATGAATTACGGGTTGGTAACTCTTAATTTGACGGTCCATGTTTTGGGTTTGACCTGGCTGATTAAAGCCTTTAATATTGTGTCTACAAGGTTTGGATTCTCAAAACGTGTAAGTTATATATATATATATATATATCTCGTCGTCAGTAGTTTTAGAAACTGTGTACATCGAGGGGTCAGCGCAAAACTATTGTAACTACATATGAATGATAGTTAAAATTGCACAGAACCCTCAACATAATTTTGTAAGATTTGGCTGTTATTAGCAAGGTAGCTTCTTCAAGTATTGTGTGAAAGGTAACTCTTAAGGCACACACAATAATATGTGTGGTTCAGATAACACTGGCTATAACTAAAAAATAGGGTATGTAGGTGATTTGTTTTTTTTCTTCTCAATAATGAATTCAATTCTGATAATGAATTTCATATGTTTAAATTTCTATACCTTGAGTTCGATTTTTTTGCATTATCAACAAAAAAAATGTTTTTTTTATTATTTTTTTGTTGTTGAATTTTTGCATAAAACGTTTTAGGTTCGGCCCCTTAAAATAGGGTCGGTCGGGTCACCTCAACCACACATGTTTTTTTATGTGGCCTAAACATCGGATGTATTACACTTGGTTAAAATGCTTACATACCCAAAGAGTTTCTGATTAGTTGGAACACCATCCAGATCAGATTATATGTCTGCGTTATTTCCTTTAATTTATTTTAAAGAGCTATATTATGCAATTATCTTCACCATGCTTAGTCAGAATCGGAATGACCACAACATTTTTAACAAGTTCTGAAATCAGCTTTCAAAATAAGAAAACAGTTAGACCCTTAGTGTAATAGTTGAAAATTGAGGGTGTGGGGTAAATCGACGATGCGTCTTTTACATACTGTTTGCTTACGGTTTACTGTTAAATTGCAGTACAAATCATTAATACATTTTTTTTTGCAAATGAGGCCTTAATTAAAATATTGTTTGTTAATGATATATTTTAAATTCATCTATTCTACAATGTATGTTGTGTGTTTGTAATTAATATTTAATGTGTGCTATAACATTACATACTCCTTTTAGGTTGTCTGCTGTTACCATGGTTACATGTACCAACTTTTTACACTTTTGTATTGCTTGTTGCAGTCATCGAAGAAAATAAAAACAAAAAAAAACACACTAAACATTTTGGGTCGGGGCTAAAAATTCGGGTCGGTAGGTAAAGGGCAATCAAACATTATTTTAATTTATGTCTGACATATATTGTGTTTTCTTTTCAGACACTGTAACGGAAGAACCAATGACTTTGTACCAATGTGGAATGAAAGACATGTTGACCGCATTCTTCTATTTCCTCATCTGTATAATCGCACACGCTGTGGTTCAGGAGTATATCTTGGATGTAAGTAATAGATCGTAGTCAGTAGATTCTGATATTAAAAGGCCAATAACAAATATATGTGTGGTTCCTAATATATATGCTTAACAAAATAGGTTAGGTAGGGAATATAAAGTGTTTTTTTTCTTCACTCCTACTTTATAACGTAATAAACTTACTTCAATATATATTTGTTGATATCAGATACAAAACTGATATTTAGGATTCTGCCATATTTGGCCTAAAGTGTGTCTTAGTTAGACTTCGCAAGTATTAATATTTGCAATTATATCTTAATTTTAATTTAAATCAAAATGGTTTTTCTAAATTTCTTAGTCGATTGTAATGCATCAATTTTTATTGAAATGCATCAATTTTTAAATAAACCTCTATTGCTGTGTGTTCAGCCCAGCTTTTAATGGCAGCTAATTTAGCTATCCGTCCTCCGTTTATAATTGAAGTCTTAACTGTATGATGGTGATACATTTAAAAAGTACATCAGAAATGCAGAGAAAATATATTGCAAACTGACTAGTAAACCTTTAATTCAAAGGAAATGATCATCATGTTTGGAACATTGTCATTAGCTCAGACATATAATGTTGGTATTTCAAAGAGACTGACTTCACATTGGCACTAATTTAGGACTCTTTACACAATGAATACCTATAACTGTTTACAGAAACTGAACAGAAAGATGCATCTCTCCAAGGTGAAACACAGCAAGTTCAACGAATCCGGCCAGCTGATGACTTTCTACTTTGCCTCTGCTGTCTGGGGAGCCGACACCATTATAAGGGTATGTTATGTGTATGCATGCGCTTGTAACCCGTATTTCCTTCCTACTGAAAATACAGCATAATCTCAGTTACTAGTTGAACTGTTAACCTCACTAAATTATTGTATTTCTGTCGATCACAAACTAAAAGTTGACTATTTTTGGAATACACACAGATATCTTCACGTCCCATTCTCAACCCATTTTTTTGTTGCTTTTCTAAACGATACTGATCACCGTTGACTTAATGAAGATTTTGCTGATTACTTTTATATGAAATTATCATGATGTGAAGTCGTCAACCTAATGTTGTGAAGATTACGGTTCTGATTGTATGATAGTAACCGTCACTAAGCACCAATATATGCAGGCTAAGCCTTGCGTAGTTAGTTTTCTAAACTTGGATCTGAAATGGCTAAGACATAGTATTCTTTATATAAATAAGCCTTCTGATCATTTATTCAAATTTCCTATTTTCCTTGCAGGAAGGTTTCCTAAACATTAACCAGCTCTGGGAGGGCTATCCGCACGCCAACTTGTCGTTCATCGTCAAGTTCTACTTCGTCATTCAGATGGCATACTGGGTACACTCCTTCCCGGAACTCTACTTCCAGAAGGTTAAAAAGGTATGGTATACATGTACTAGCAAGAAAGTTTAAAATGCTCTTGTTAAAAAAATGGATTTTTTTAAAATCTGTCTTATTACTACAATCTTTAGAAATTTGGGTATGAATCATTAAACGATAAAAAAGTTAACCTATACACATTTTAAACAATGTTTCATTTGAGTCGAAGCATTAATGTTACTAGAATGTTAGGTGTGCAGTTACTTGGAAGCTTGTATCTCACAAACCAATGCCGAGTGAAAATATCATGAAGGAAAATCATCAACAGTGATGTCGAAATGGTCAAGTCAGTTGCATGATGTTACTTTGTATCAAAACAGTAAAAAAAAATACTGGGTATGACCATGGACTGTTCTTATACAACCATGTTTTGCAATTCTGTAAAATTATGTTTCTTTGCTGAACTTCATGTTTTCATTTTCTTCTATTCCCCTCACACAGGATGAAATGCAGGGCAGGATCCAGTACGCTGTATTGTATCTTGTATTCATCACGTCTGCATACGCTCTCAAGTAAGTCCAGTTATTTGTTGATTCAGTACCGTCACACAGTAGTTGTTGATTCAGTACCGTCACACATGTTGATTCAGTACCGTCACACACAAATTGTTAAAACCCATAAATAAAGATATAGTTGTAGGCAGCTCTCCATTCTCTTTAATCCCACTGCTGCATCCAGGTGAATGGGAAGTTAAGCACAAATCCAGGTGAGATATTTTCACGGGGTACAATTTGAATCATCTGAGATTTCACTTCATCCTGTTATTTTCTCTGGGAGCAGATGTTTTTATAAGGTATCAGTGGTGTCTTTATTTCTAAAAAAAAATGCTCAGATTAATCTGAAAAAAACAGTTGGAAGTAAAGCAGAAAGCCCTGCCTACTGCCTCTTAATTGTGCACTGATGTGTTCATGTACTGTTCAACAACTCAACTCTTTCTTACAATATGCTGGTCCATGAACATTATAGAAGCTAAAGGATCTTACATGAGACTGCCTTTCACAAGAAACCTTAATTCCATTTGTGAAATGAGCTTCTAACAAGTTTTCACTTTTCCAAACATAAATAAAATGGTCATATGAGCATATCATATAAAAACTGAACCAAATTATGACTTTTCATTTGGATTGACACCAATCACTCTTCCAGGCCGCCTCCAGTCCCTATAACAGAAACATTCATATAGTCAAAATGAGTTTACATAAATTGAACATGTTATTCTTTTTATTTATACTTTACTGTGTACTGCATTCTCAAAATGTCAGATGTGCTGGTGTGTTTGTTATTTGAAATATGAAACTTGTTGATCATATTTAACTACAGGCTGAACCTATCATTGATTGGATTAATGGATGAATATATGAAGTGTTGCAAAAATATTGATGCAAATGTTTAACTATTGGACTATTTTATTTCCAGTTTGACCCGTGTGGCACTGCTGATGCTGGTCCTACACTACACGGTGGAGTTTGTGTTTCATCTGGCACGCCTCATCTACTTCGCCGACAAGATGGAAATCTCAAACCACTGCTTTATGGTGTTTAATGTGCTCTTTGTCTTGGTTAGGCTGGGCACCATAACATTGGCCGTTCTCACATTCTGGTAAGTTTGTACTAGGCTGGGCACCATAACATTGGCCGTTCTCACATTCTGGTAAGTTTGTCCTCGGCTGGGCACCATAACATAGGCCGTTCTCACATTCTGGTAAGTTTGTCCTAGGCTGGGCACCATAACTTTGGCCGTTCTCACATTCTGGTAAGTTAGTCTTTACTGGGCTCCATAACATTGGCTGTTCTCACATTCTGGTAAGTTTATCTTAGGCTGGGAATCATAACATTTGCTGTTCTCACATTCTGTAAAGTTTGTCTTAGGCTGGGCTCCATAACATTGGCTGTTTTCACATTTTGGGTCATTTATCTTAGGCAGGGAATCATAACATTTGCTGTTCTCACATTCTGGTAAGTTTGTCCTAGGCTGGGTACCATAACATTGGTCGTTCTCGCATTCTGGTAAGTTTATTTTAGGCTGGGAAGCGTAACATTGAGTTCTGACTTCTGGTAAGTTAGTCTTAGGCTGGGCTCCTTAAAATTGGCTGTTCTCACATTCTGGTAAGTTTATCTTAAGCTGGGAATCATAACATTTGCTGTTCTCACATTTTGGTAAGTTTGTCTTATTTTACCGTACGTTTAGAGTGAATCTCAAAATGTTTTGAATGCAAGTAAGGCAAACAGGTTCTTTAATTAGACGTTTTATTAACTATGATTTTCTTTTTATGTCTGCCTCACTTTGTGGAGAGGAGACATATTGTTTTTGTGCTGTCTCAGTCTGTCTGCCTGTTGTCTGTATGTCACAAACTTTGTCCGGACTAAATCTTCAGTCCCTGGCCGTGTTCTGGTTGAATGATTTTTTTGGCAGAGTTAGCCCTTTAAAGGTTTTAATACACAAACTTTGTCTTGAATAGTTCTCTTAAAACCCTGGCTGGATTTCAGTTAAAATTAGCAGGGATGATCAGTACCAAGCCTAGTTGTGTATCATGCCGTGTTCCGGTTGAACGATTTTTGGTGGAGTTAAGGCCCTTTTTAAAGGTTTTAATCCAAAAACTTTGTCTGGACTAGTTTTTCTGAACCAAGCCTTGTTGCGCATGTCATCGCCGTGTTTCGGTTGAATAATTTTTGGCGGAGTGATTCCTTTTTAAATGTTTTAATACCCAAACTTTGTCCAGACCAATGCTGAGACCCTGGCCGGATTTCAAAGATTCTTGGCATGGATGATAAGTACCAAGCCTAGTTTTGCATATCATCTCCGTGTTCCGGTTGGATAATGACGGTGTTATGGCCCTTTAAAGGTTTGAATACATAAACATTGTCCAGACTAGTTCTGCTGAACCCCTTGTCAGATCTCAACGAAGCTTGGTAGAAATGATCATTGTCAAGCCTAGTTGCGCATGTCTTTATTAGTCCCCCATCGGTCCCGGGGGGGATTATAGGTTGCACCCCGTCCGTCCTTCCGAAATGCTTATCCGGGCCATATTTTCAATACTATAAGACTTTGAGATACCAAACTTGGTATGTGGATACATCTTGGGATAGCGGTGTGCTGCGTACCAAAAAAGGGCACTGTGACCTCTGTCATAGGAAATGCTTGCCGGGACCGTATTTTCAATACTATAACACTTGGAGATACCAAACTTGATATTTGAATACATCTTGGGATAGCGGTGTGTCACATACCAAAATAAGGCCACAATGACCTTGACCTGTGACCTCTGTCATAGAAAATGCTTGTCCGGATCATATTTTCAATACTATAAGACTTTGAGATACCAAACTTGGTATGTGGATACATCTTGGGATAGTGGTATGCCGCATACTAAAATAAGGTCACTCTGACCTCTGTCATAGGAAATGCTTGTCCGGACCGTTTTTCAGTACTATAACACTTAGAGACACCAAACTTGGTATGTGAATACATCTTGGGATAGCGGTGTGTCGCATACCAAAATAAGGTCATCTTGATCTTTGACCTCCATCATAGAAAATGTCTGGAAATTTTTTGTCTGGGCTGGTAGGGGATTATGGATTGCCCTGCAATTCTTGATGTTCTTGTTTTGTTCCAATTGAATGATTTTTGGCAGAGTTTGGCCCTTTAAAGGTTTTAATAAACAATCTGTTTTTCCTGACTAGTTCTCTTGAACCCCTGGCTGGATTTCAATAAAACATAGTGAGGATGATCAGTACCAAGCCTAGTTTTGGCGGATTTATGGTTCTTTCCCCAGTGTGTGAGGGGGAGAAATCTGGTTTTACTAAAGACAACCTCTAGTCAGCTTTATTATTAGTAGTGATCATTTGTCCTCTGGATGAAGATGTAAACAGTTGGTCCCATCTGTAGGAGTCAATCCTCCAAGAAAATGATCTGAAAGTAACAGTCAGGCACAGTTTAAGGATTCCTTCAATGAAGTTCATGTGTCCTTTCTCTATTAATGATAATGTTTTGATGATGTGACAGTGCAAGACAACAACTCATTGAATGTGCTTCGTGTTGTGTGCAGTGGTGAAAATATTGAAACTCTTTTACGTGTTTACTTACTTGTTCCCACTGGAGTATTTAATATGGGTAATGGCTTATTTGAGAAAGATATACTTGTCTTTTTTCCAGGTATGGCCTCCAACAGTCTAGTCAAGAATCTGTAGATTTAGCTGCGGGCAACTACAATACAAAACTTATTAGGTGAGTATTATTGTGTTAGTGGGAGTTTTTGGACGAGGGGAACGTGGCCGTTTATGTCTCTCCCTCATTTACCATACTACAGAAGTTTACTATAGAAGGATTTTTTTCCAGTTGTGTTTGATTTAAGCGCTTGACAAAGTTGTATTTTGAAACAGTTGACCAGGTTGATTATTTTTGTATTATTCTGCAGTAGATTATTTATTAAAAGTTTCACATAAAAAAATTGATGTCAGTCATTACTGTATGCAATGGTGTAAATGACCAACAACAACTAACACACCCTTAACTTGCCTAGTCAACTGCCCTCACCACTGGGGGTTCAAGCCCTCATGGGACAAAGAATCTTTATGTGTTAAAAATGGACGACTTATAAAGAAGCCTTAAAATTTTAACCAAATTTCACCCAATAATGACGATTGATATAAGCTAAATACAGATATATATCATTTTGGTTCTTTGAAAAAAGAGGCACTTTCATTTTTCTGTCATATATCTTTATGTATAATAGTTGTTTTTAAGGAATGAAAGCACCTGCATGGGAATGTGTGTTGTGAACTTAACATAATATGTGTATTTTGTACACCCAACCCACCCACAACACACTGATTCACGGGGAGATTAAATGGGTTTGCCCTTTTTTGGCAACTGAAAATAAAAAGAATCTTTATGTGAGGAAGCTATCTTGTTGACTTACGGAATGTCGGTGGTTCTATTCGGGTGCCTGCCCATACACAAAGACCTGGGTCGTTCTCCACCAATGGAAGCTGGAAAGTCGCATATGACCTTAGCTGTGTGCGAGACTACAAAATCCAATTCCTATTCAATTGTTTGTTACAGAATTGCCTGCTTATCAGCCACTTGTTTACTGCAAGCTTGGATGATGTGGAATTTCATAACGTTCCATTTGAAGAGAATACGAGAGAAAACTGTCGCTACACGAAAACTTAAGTCGCCCACCAAGAAACGAGGCAAAGGTTAGTTGTTCCTTTAATAATATGAGAATAAGTTTGATGGAAAACCCTGTGATGACTGCTCAAAATTATCTTCTTTTGAACCAGGTTTTCCTTGGAAAAAACGGATTTATTAGATTGGGGTATGTCGTTTGGCGGGTGGGTGTGCATGCAGTGCCAAACTCTTAGTTTCCGCTCAATACATTTTGTTAGGAATGAGGTATTGTGATGAACTTGCAGGGTAGGTAGCTTATATAAACAGGAAGCTTGGGAGTGCATTTGGGGTCAAGGTCAATGTTACTAAACCTAAAAAAAAGGTTTCCGCTTAATTACTTTGGTTAAGAATGAGGTATTGCGATGAAACTTGCAGGGTAGGTAGCTTATATGGAAAGGAAGCTTGGGAGTGCATTTGGGGTCACTGGGGTCAAGGTCAATGTTACTAAACCTAAAAAAACGGTTTCCGCTTAATTACTTTGGTTAAGAATGAGGTATTGCGATGAAACTTGCAGGGTAGGTAGCTTATATGGAAAGGAAGCTTGGGATTGCATTTGGGGTCACTGAGGTCAAGATCACTGTTACATGGTTTCCGCGCAAAAACTTAAGTAATGAATGAGATATTGGAATGAAACTTGCTGTGTAGATATCTTATATGGAAAGGAAGCTTAAGATTGCATTTGGGGTCACTGAGGTCAAGGTAACTGTTACTAAAAACAGAAAAACGATTTCCGCTCGGAAAACCTGTTATGTTTATATTTAAATCATCGACATATCGGCGCACTGCCTTTTTCAAGATGAATATAAACAATAATATACTGGATGTTACCTAAAGTTGACATGACTTTATGCAACGTTGACATGATGTTACGCGACTTATTAGCACTTCTGACATACAACATAATAGTTAATACAAATTAATATGAATAATGGGTTATTTGAGAAAGGTATATGAATGAAATGGAAATTAATGCTATTGATCTTGACCAGAATTGGTTTGCTACAGTTCAGGAAGTTTTTAAGAAAATCATCTGCGTCTGAGTTAAGTTTGTATGTAAGCTTCTATTTCCGAAGTTACTTTACATAACGATAACAGCCTGGTTCAATAAATAGTGCTTTTTTTAACAAAATTATGGCCTCTTTTCTATACATAATGGATTGAAACTTCACACATGCATTCGGTATCTTTAGACATCATACAGCCAGGTTCTATAACTCATGCTTTTATTTAAAAAAAACTTATGGCCCCTTTCATATATACACAATTTGGTTAACAAGTGCAATAATTCTGTTATTCAATTAAACAAAAGTATGTCCTTCAAGATAGTTTCCCAATAAATAAACAAGACCTTGAATATCGAGCGTCTGCGACAACTGGCGGTGCTTCTTGTTTTATGTGTACACTGATCTTAGTTGACTTATTCAAGAAACTTGATCTTGTTTTATTTCTGCAGTTCAAGAAGATGACATCTCCTCCCTGCCTGAGGTGGATCAAAACACGGCTCAGAACGGCTCCGTCCTGAGGCCGAGGAAGATCAAGAAATAGAGGAATCATATACACTCTTCATAATCAAAAATAGGCTGTTACAATAGGCTCAGTTTTCATGATGTTTTGTACATCAACAAAAGTAAGAAATAGAGATTATTTAACTGCTGGGATCGATTATAGGGAAATCCTTCACGTGTGAAAGATTTCCCTAAAATTGAACACAGCAGTTACATAATCTGTTTATTACATTTTAAATCAGTTTGTGCACCACTTTATTGACGTCACAACTCGGCATCACCGTTAGTTATTTTTGCGGTCAGAGTTAGTTAATAATATAAAGTGATTATGAATATCTTTCACTAAGATATCGCAATCTTTCACCGATAAAATGTAATAATTATAAATCACCCGTCTACTGTTAAAAATGTCCCTGAATGGAAAACCCTGAAAGATACATTTAAAAGATACAGACAAGTAACTGTGGTAGTTAAATTCATAATCATCAAATCTGAGCCTATAGTTTTGTCTGTGTATAGAAGATGAAGTTTTTGGCCTAAGCCCATGCTGAACTTGTATTGGCGTGCCAATATAATTTTTTTGACTCTCAGTCTTTGAATTTTATCCAAAATTGTTGAGAAAATTTATTTAAAAGCAGATACAAGTATATTCTTGGTGAACCGGTGAATTGCTGTCACTTTTATAATTTTTTTGGATTTTTTTTTCTCATTAAAAGAGTAATGGATGCTTTTAATAATTCAAAATAGGTCTTTAATGGCCGTAAATTTCACTGTGTCATTAGGGTGTTGGGGAAATAAAGTCAATATTTTTGATAAATGTTGATGATGTACTGGATCTGTAGAAGATATTAGCCATGTTTGATACATGTTTCTGTTTTGTCAAATGATTTGTTAAAATATGTTTCGTTTGAATTGAATTCTGAATTAAATTATTGTGTACAGGTACTGGCATATTCTCATCATATGGAGGTTTCCTTTAGAGCTCTTTCAGAAATAATGGCATTTGGGATGGTGGTTGCGGGGGCATCAACCATGCATTATATTTCTGTGGATGGTACTGTTTTCATTTAGTAACAACTGGTTGGTTGTGACTGTATTCAGTTAGATATTATTAGCCTATATCACCACGGCACAAAAATTCCACTCGTCCACTCGCCATGACGAGTGTTCATTGATGCAGGAGGAGTAGAAATTTAGATAAATTATTTAACAATTAATCAATTTGACTATTCAAATACTACGTAGGATGAGTAATTCAGAAACAAATTTTCCTGCCCTGATCACAGTAGGTCTTGTATCGGACTGAAAATAAATAATACAAACAGCATTTTTTAATGCACAAGCAGAAATCTCAAGAATATTTACTAAAATTATTACATTTAAGGTGAAAACTACATGTTTTATTTTTCTTCCACATTTAATATCCTATGTAGCTATGTTGTCACCAGAGTGATATGGTTATGTTAGAAATCAGTTTAATGTACAAAAATTACTTTATCACAGCCTTCAAGTGAATAAAAACATGTAGATCAGGAAATAGACGGAATGAAAAAGAGATGAAAGCCTTCAACAGTCATTAGCTGGAGTTGTGAATAATATAATATTCTAAAATGCTTTCATTCAGATGTTTAGGTATTAAAATCTAGACTTTTGTGGGAGATACAACCAGTGTGATTACCGGGTATAGAGTAGGCCCACTGCAAATCCCGTAAAAAGGTGAATAGGAAACTCATTCATGTTCATTTCGTAATTGTTTTGTCATGCTCATTAAAGGTCTGCGTGTGGGAATGTAGCTACATTGTGAATGGAGTGTCTACTTTTGAGATTTGCAGAAACTCTGCAGTTCATCGGGTTAGAAGGTTCTGGGCCCATTCTCCGTATATATCTCAGTGTAAATGGAGGATGAACAGGCATGTTCATTCCTGCTTGGCACCAAATAATCTTTTGTGTGTTTGTGCGCCGTAAACCCCAATTCAATTCAAATATGTGTTTATACGCAATGACCAATCGGTATACAATAACGTGTGCTGCTGTACATTTTCAACTGCATTATTGCTCGGCAATATTCATATTAATGTTGTTTTGTTAAAGAAAAGAAAAAAAATATGTAAAAGTCTGTTGTTTTATTACTGACAATTCGTATGCCCAACGTAGTTGTTTGTTAAGTGCTTAATTGTTGTCCTTAAATGTTTATTATTTTAAGACAAAGCTAGGTCACATATTTTAAATATTGACTTTAATATTTAAAGGGAGATACAATATTCTTGATTTCTCGTGGCATCCCATTCGTTTTTCCTCAAAACTAGCATATTTGCAAGTTAGTAATAATAATTAAAATGATTGCATGCAAATTGTTTTTGCATATGGTAATATTAATTGCTGATATTACCAATAATATATTTTAACATAGTTTTAATAGGATGAGGAAGAAAATATTAAATCTTCTTTTAATTCAGCAGTTTTAAAATCAAACTGATACTGCATTAATACATAAAGGCGCTAGTTATGTGTCCCTTTAATCAAGCATTTGTATAAATACTGAGAGGTGGAAATATGCGGCTTGTATGGTGTTACAAATGATTTTATAGAAACTTCTAGTCTTGAATGAGTAATTTTTTCTCCTCGAAAGTGTATGTAATGAAAGTCTGTCTGTACTATGTGTGTTTGCATACATGGCTGGCAGAAGTATGTACAAGTATACATGTTTGAGGCATTTTTTCAGAAAATAACATATTTATTGATATTATATATTTTTTAATAAAGTGTTGTCAGAATGAATGCTTTTTAATATATGAGGTTTAGTCACATAGCATTTAGAGTTTTATGTTGTAAATGAGAAATAGTTTAGTTTAAGAATTATCGTTTTATGTTTCACTTGATGATTATAAAAATCAAAATTATGTGTTTGTTTCAATATTATACTGAGGGAAAAAAGTTTTTTTTAGATGAAATAATACTGACAATTTGTGACTTTACGGGCTTGACCCCTACGTTCATTTATTTGTTATGTCATTAAGATGTTCGACTGTTATTGGTGTTAAATAAAATGCTGTGTCTATGGCTAACTCTGGCGAGATCATGGGAGGCGACTCACAGTGTTTTAACCCTTAACCTGCTAAGTACGACTATAATAGCCTTTGTGTCCATTGTAAACCCCGATCAGTCTGCAAGTAACTCGCAGGCTGATCAGGGCTACAGCTGCGGTGAAGTATCTGAATCCATGCTTCACCTTTGTATCACTTGTCAATCTTGGCACCTAAATCGTGTTGTGGTAAAGTAAGCGTAATTCATTTCTGTTTTTGAAGTGATTGCTGAATGTCACAGGTTATGCCAAGAACGCAACCAGCCAGTTAGGAAAACATTGTGGCAGGTCTCCCTTCCCTTTCCTGCACACATGTTAGATAACTAAGAGTTTGTTATTGAAAGGGTTGTGGTACGAGGCGGAGCTTGGTACAGGAAGTGGAACTGCCTCGATAGTTACAATGTAGCAAATTGACAACCGAGATCACAGCGCAGTGTGTGGTGAGACAGCGTATTAAACCCTCTTGCAGTCTTTGGATTGCAAGCCCAAACCCACTTGCAGTCTGGATTGCAAGCCCAAACCCTCTTGCAGTCTTTGGATTGCAAGCCCAAACCCACTTGCAGTCTAGATTGCAAGCCCAATCCCACTTGCAGTCTTTGAATTGCAAGCCCAAACCCACTTGCAGTCTTTGAATTGCAGCCCAAACCCACTTGCAGTCTTTGAATTGCAAGCCCAAACCCACTTGCAGTCTGGATTGCAAGCCCAAACCCACTTGCAGTCTTTGAATTGCAAGCCCAAACCCACTTGCAGTCTTTGAATTGCAAGCCCAAACCCACTTGCAGTCTTTGAATTGCAAGCCCAAACCCACTTGCAGTCTGGATTGCAAGCCCAAACCCACTTGCAGTCTTTGAATTGCAAGCCCAAACCCACTTGCAGTCTTTGAATTGCAAGCCCAAACCCACTTGCAGTCTGGATTGCAAGCCCAAACCCACTTGCAGTCTTTGAATTCCAAGCCCAAACCCACTTGCAGTCTGGATTGCAAGCCCAAACCCACTTGCAGCCTTTGATTGCAATCCCTGCGTCTGTAGGACACAATAGCCAATTGAAGTAAATCTAGGGGTTGACTGGCTGTTATTTCCGACTGCATGTTTTCATTTGACTGCATTTGGCAATTGCTGCCAACCATTGGTGGTCGGAAACTTTTTTCTAGAATTATCTGCTGTATATAAAGACGTGTTTAATTATTTCATTATAAATATACATGCATCATTAAAGATCTGTTTTCCATTTGCGCTGACATAATTTCTACATGACATTTGGTCACCATTTATGTGGTGTTAAGGTATAATTACATGTTTATCTTTGTGTGAATACATGTACCTGTAAGAACTATCTGTCTGATGTTAAAGTCTCGAAATAAAAACGTGTTAAAAACTTAACATCAAAATTTTCTTTCATTTTTGTTCACCATGCCATGTCCTCAGTAATCTCCTTTAAATTTTCTTTCATTTTTGTTCACCATGCCATGTCCTCAGTAATCTCCTTTATAACAAATGTGTATAATAGTATTCATTGGAGATATCTGCTTGAGCTCATGCCGGCCGTTTCCTATCCCTATTTGCATCAGCTTTACATCCTAAACAAAATTTGTTAAAGGGACACATGGCAATCTTCAGTTTTATTCAAACATTAAAATTTTCTCCTCAATTTACTTATCCTGCGTCATTTTGACTTTAAAACTGCTTGCATATGATTAAATAAAAAAATGAGATTTCAATTTTCTTCACTATTTCACCAAATTTTTAAACATATTATTGATGCACTATTATAAAAAGTTAGTAATATGTAAAAATAATTCGCTTTGAACTATTCTAATAATTACTATTAATGATTGAACAAATGCAAGTGAAGAGCAAAACTAACGGGATGCCGTGAGTTTTTAAAAAATCAAGATTGCCATGTGTCCCTTTAAGATGGCAACCAGCAGTCATGTTTGTTACATGGACAACATAAGAAAGGTAATTGGTACAAGTTGGCAAAAACGGAACTGCTTGGATCATATAAGGTTTGTATAGTGTATACTTTCATATTGTTCTGTGTGCTTTGCATTGAGCTAATTGTTCAGTATTCTACGATATTGCACGTTCATAAGGACCGATACTGAATGTTGATTAGGAGCTTTTTTAAGGTAAAGGAACAGAATCAAGCCATGTGTCCATGGTTTTTAGCTCTACTGGCCGGCCAGTAGGGCTTATGCCATCGTCTGTTAACTTTTTGATGTCAACACTCTAGCACCTTCATTCTTCATCTGATCTTTACGAAACTTTTACGAGGTTATTAATATCAATGAAAGCTCAGACGAGTTCGAAAACCAGCCAGATCGGACCAGTAACATGGGAGTAACTTTGCCCTTGAATGAAATTGCTATATTTTGTCTTAACACTCTAGCGCCTCCATTTTCCATCCGATCTTTACCCAACTTTACCAGATTATTAATATCAATGAAAGCTAGACGAGGTTGAAAACCAGCCAGATCGGACCAGTAACACCGGAGTTACCAGAATGTTGATATTGATGAAAGCTCGGTCAAGTTTGAAAACTAGCCAGATCAGACCAGTAACTATGTGTTCACACTAGCACCTTCATTTTCCATCCGATCTTTACCAAACTTTACCAGATTGTTATAAGACCTTCATTTTGCCATATTTCAGCAAAACTGCAGGGATGATCAGTACCAAGCCTAGTTGTGCATATTGTCGCCTTGTTCCGGTTGAATGATTTTTAGTGTAGTTATGGCCCTTTAAAGGTTTTAATACATAAGCTTTGTCCCGACTACTTCTGATTGGCTGCCAGGATTTCCATGAAACTTGGTAGGGATGACCATTACCAAGCCTAGTTGCATGTGTCTTTGTTGTGTTTCAGTTTAATGATTTCTGGCTAGTTTTATATAAAATGGGTTTTGACCGCCTGCATAGGGGCCCTCTACAGGCAGTCAAAACCTATTTTTATACAATTGTTGTGCATTGAGTCCCTAAATAACCATACCAAATTAGAACTAGGGCCATTTGTTTAAATTGTTAGCATGTGTAAAGGGTTTCTGTTGTGGGTGTTGTTGTTTCATGCGTATTTTTTGCAATTTTAGAAGAAGTGCTGATAGGCCTCTTGTTCCAAGTTTTTTTGATCGCAATTGACCAAATAACTGAAATAATCACGCAACTACTGATGTTAACAAATGTAGAAGGAAAAAAAATGTTTAAAAATTAACTGTTTGAAGTTAACAAATAACTATCTCTAAAAACCGAAACTTAATGACAAGACGGGACAATCAAAACAACCGGCTCCAGGTAATATTTAGCTGTACACATTCAATAACCTATACTACAGGATCTCACTCAAGTGATTGGGCTCTACATGCAGTTGGTCCTTTACAAATTTTTTTACAAGGCTTCCAACCCTGTTTTAAGCTCTAATGATCAAAATGCCATGGGGTGCGTCTGTCAGTCCGTAAACTTTTATTTTTGTGAGGCGACTACTCTGAAATTACTGGATGGATTTTCATGAAACATTACTGAAATGTAACTTTATGTCGAGACGATCCAGATTTAAAATCACATTGACTGGAAATTCAAAATGGCCGCCACATCTAAAAATAAATTTTCAAACACAATTGTGTGGCAACTACTTTTCAAAAAACCGAAGTCATAAGTGGTATTGATTTGGAACCTTTACCAAAATGACTGGATGATATAAAATTGGTCCCAGGCCTGGAATTCACCAACCATTCTTCAGAATATGAGCTAAAGTACGCAAATTGTGTTTACTAATGTTTCAGTGTCCCTCAAAGAACAAGAGGTCAATGACCTTGAAGCTCTACTGATTGATTTTGATTTTAGGAAGTAGTCGCTACAAACTGGTTTTTTGAAAATCTATTTTTAGCCGTGGTGGCCATCTTGAATTTCCAGCCGACCTGAAATTTTGCTAGGATCAATTAGACATCAAGAGCAACATTCCTGTGAAGTTTTATAAAAATCCGTCAAGTAGTTTCAGAGAAGTCGCTACAAGTTTTCATTATATAACTCTATGTAAACAAACATGGCCACTGGCAGCCATGTTTAACGTCGAATCAAAATAATGTTCGACTTGAATAACCATCATGTCATGCTGATCATTTTAGAAAAAGTCCCATATCAATATCACTTATAGTTTTCAAGCAGTAGTCGCTACAAACTTGTATTTTGAAAATCTATTTTTAGCCATGGCGGCCATCTTGAATTTCCGGGCGACCTGAAATTTTGCTAGGATCAATTAGACATCAAGAGCAACATTTCTGTGAAGTTTCATGAAAATCCGTCAAGTAGTTTCAGAGGAGTAGTCGCTACAAGTTTTCATTATATAACTCTATGTAAACAAAGATGGCCACTGGCAGCCATGTTAAATGTCGAATCAAAATAATGTTCGACTCGGATAACCATCATGTCATGCTGATCATTTTAGAAAAAGTCCCATATCAATATCACTTATAGTTTTCAAGAAGTAGTCGCTACAAACTTATTTTTTAAAAATCTATTTTTAACTGTGGCAGCCATCTTGAATTTCTGGCCGATCTGAAATTTTGCTAGGAACAATTAGACATTAGGAGCAACATTCCTGTAAAGTTTCATGAAAATCCGCCAAGTAGTTTCAGAGGAGTAGTCGCTACAAGTTTTTACTATATAACTCTATGTAAACAAAGATGGCCGCTGGCAGCCACGTTTAACGTCGAATCAAAACGATTTTTGATAAGGACCAACATCATGTCATGCTGATCATTTTAGAAAAAGTCCCATATCAATATCACTTATAGTTTTCAAGGAGTAGTCGCTACAAACTGGTTTTTTGAAAATCTATTTTTAGCCGTGGTGGCCATCTTGAATTTCCAGCCGACCTGAAATTTTGCTAGGATCATTTAGACATCAAGAGCAACATTCCTGTGAAGTTTTATGAAAATCCGTCAAGTAGTTTCAGAGGAGTAGTCGCTACAAGTTTTCATTATATAACTCTATGTAAACAAAGATGGCCACTGGCAGCCATGTTTAACGTCAAATCAAAACGATTTTCGACAAGGACCAACATCATGTCATGCTGATCATTTTATTTAGAAATGATGACTTGTGTGCTCCAGATTGATAAGAGACTATGCTCTGGACCAATTTATTTCACGTCAAAAACAAAACTTTTTGAGTACAATTGTACACGTTTTGTATATAAAAAGCACAATTTGGAACTACTTGATGAAATTTCATGAAACTTGATAGGAATGTTGCTCTTGATGTCTAGTTGATCCTAGCAAAAAATCACGTCGGTAGAAAATTCAAGATGGCAACCACTGCTAAAAATAGATTTTATAAATGCCACTTTGTGACTACTCAAAAAACGTGATATTGAACCTTAACCAAAATGACTGGCACGACATCTTGCAGGCCAGGGTTTACACTGGGTGCTCATCAGTTATTTGACCGAAACACCCCTTTGTACTATAAATGGACTGGTCCAGATTCAAAGAAAGGACAGTCCATTATACATTCATAGTGGGGTAAGTATTAAGTCTCCTTTGTATTTTTGGCTCTCAGAAGGGTGATTTGGAGAAATTGGAGCATAAGATATAGGATATTCTAAGGTTGATATTGAAACTGAATCGATATATAGCTTTTATAATTCAAATTTGTGGTAGCAATTTATGACATTTTTATAAAAGATACAGTCTTAAAGACTAGGATAAAATTGAATGAGATTATAATGCTGCATTGGTAATGTTGCGTAATAATTCATAATATTTAGAAATATAGGAATGTTGCTCTTGATGTCTAGTCGGTCCTAAGTAACAAGAGGTCAATGACCTTGAAGCTCTACTGATTGATTTGGATTTCAGGAAGTAGTCGCTACAAACTTTTTGTAAAATTATTTTTAGCCGTGGCGGCCATCTTGAATTTCCGGCCGACCTGAAATTTTGCTAGGATCAATTAGACATCAAGAGCAACATTCCTGTGAAGTTTCATGAAAATCCGTCATTTCAGAGGAGTAGTCGCTACAAGTTTTCATTATATAACTCTATGTAAACAAAGATGGCCGCTGGCAGCCATGTTTAACGTCGAATCAAAACGATTTTTGACAAGGACCAACATCATGTCATGCTGATCATTTTAGAACAAGTCCCATATCAATATCACTTATAGTTTTTAAGAAGTAGTCACTACAAACTTGTATTTTGAAAATTTACTTTTAGCCGTGGCGGCCATCTTGAATTTCCGGCCGACCTGAAATTTTGCTAGGATCAATTAGACATCAAGAGCAACATTCCTGTGAAGTTTCATGAAAATCCATCAAGTTGTTTCAGAGGAGTAGTCGCTACAAGTTTTCATTATATAACTCTATGTAAACAAAGATGGCTGCTGGCAGCCATGTTTAACGTCGAATCATAATGATTTTTGACAAGGACTAACATCATGTCATGCTGATCATTTTAGAAAAAGTCCCATATCAATATCACTTATAGTTTTCAAGAAGTAGTCGCTACAAACTTGTATTTTAAAAATCTATTTTTAGCTTTGGTGGCCATCTTGGATTTCACATCAACATGAATTTTTGCTAGGATCAACTAGACTTCATGGGCAACATTTCTGTAAAGTTTCATGAATATCCATCCAGTAGTTTCAGAGGAGTAGTCGCTACAAATAAAAGTTTACGGACGGACAGACGGACGACGGACGCCGCACCACAGCATAAGCTCTGCTGATCTCTGATCAGTCCAGCTAAAAATCAGGTTGGCCTAAAATTCATGATGGAAATTGGCTAAAAATAGATTTTAAATACAGTTATGTGGCGACTACTTCTCTAAAACCATAAGTGGTATCGGTTTGGTACCTTTACCAAAATGACTTTCATAAAACTTTACAGGAATATTGGTCTTGATATCTGATTAGTCCCAAGTAAAAATCAGGTTGGCCTGAAATTCAAGATGGCTGCCACAGCTTAAATACAAGTTTGTGGCAACTACTTCTCAAAAACCACAAGTGGTATTGATTTGGAACCTTTACTAAAATGACTGGCATGGCATCTAGCTGTTCCTAAACAAAATTCATTTTGATTCTATGTCAAACATGGCTGCCAGTGGCCATCTTTGTTTACATAGATATAGCAAAAACTTGTGGTGACTACTTCTCTGAAAGTGTTGGTCTTTATTTCAACTTCACAGGTTCCCTTAGCTTCTATCAAAATCTATCAGTAGAGCTTCAAGGTCACTGACCTCTTGTTTTTTTTTTGTTGGTTTTTAAAGATGGCTGTCCAATAGTCTTTAAGGTCGCTTAAGCTTAGATTACCAGTCAACTTAACTGCATACCGGGTACCAGGCGACTTAACTGCATACTGGGTACCAGAAAACTGCATACCGGGTACCAGTCTGCTTGGTCCTCCAACACAAGCTATTAGGTTGACATGCAAAATAATTTGGGAACCGATTGCTGAGGGAGGGCTGCTGAGCTACCGATAATGTTGAACAAATTCCTCTGGAAATCTCAAGTGCACAATCTATAGATTCTTGATTGGTACATGGGAGATACTGGTCAAGGTCAAAGTGGTCATCTGGCCATGGCTCAACCCTGCCAACTTTTTGATTTATGCACATTAAAACATGTAACCCTTCAATTTATAGAAGGCATGACCTTCTGATTTATAGAGGGAATGCACATTAAACCTGCAACCCTTTATGATTTATAGAAACCATGCACATTAAAGCATGTAACCTTTTGATTTAAAGGCTTACACAGTAACATGGAACCCTTTGATTTATAGAAGATGTGCACATTAAAGCATGTAACCTTTTGATTTATAGAAGGCTTGTACATTAAACCTGCAACCTTTTGGTTGATATACGACTTGCACATCAGAACTGCAACCTTTTGGTTTATGCAAGACATTCAAATCAAACCTTTAACAGTTTGGTAATGTTGAACAAATTCCTCTGAAAATCTCAAGTGCACAATCCATAGATTCTTGATTGGTACATGGGAGATACTGGTCAAGGTCAAAGCGGTCATCTGGCCATGGCTCAACCCTGCCAACTTTTTGATTTATGCACATTAAAGCATGTAACCTTTTGATTTATAGAAGGCTTGTACATTAAACCTGCAACCTTTTGGTTGATATACGACTTGCACATCAGAACTGCAACCTTTTGGTTTATGCAAGACATGCAAATCGAACCTTGAACAGTTTGGTTGATCTACGGCTTGCACATCAAACCTGCAACCTTTTGGTTATCTACGGCTTGCACACTAAGAAACACTCTTGACTCCCAATGCTGATTTAGAAACGAAACAAACACCAGTTCCCTTTTATTCATAATTTTAATGCTGCATCCATTCTCTTTCATCGACATATCACAAGTCACTACTGGCAAAAATCACATATATACAAAAGTAATATGTTTATACGTATTCGTTGCACAAAATAGAATATCATTTATACTCAAAAACGTTTAACACTCATCACTAACAACCTGTCTGCACCATATACCGCAACACTTTATACATATATATACAACGTAAAACTGAATTTGCACTGTAAGTTCTGAAACTGTATTATAACATACATGGTATATGTACCGTATTATTTCTACTTAGCGCTCCCACTCTAATTAGCGCCCCTCCCCACTCCCAACTTTAAAAAAAAAAAATCTTACCTTGAGGTGTAAAAGTGGTTAATATCCAAGAAAAGTGGTTAAAATCCAAGAAACAGTATACACACTTATGAATTTAATTCCATATTTCAGTAACACAAGAACAAGAATTTTTATGCTTATTTTTAGCATTATATAAGGAAAATAAAATGTGTACTGCCTTACGAAAAGCGTTCTAATAAGCGCCCCCCTTTCAGGAAATGTACGCCCCTGGGGGGCGCTATTTAGAAACAATACGGTATATCTAAAGTTGGTATTTCCCTTGACCGATACCAAACATCTTGTATATCTGTTCAAGACTGATATAAATACATTATACCTTACCAATGGTAAATTAATCGATTTGGGCACCATCGTAGTATGTTCTACCGGAACTGTAAGCATATTTAAGTGCAAATGAAGAGACATGTCACGAGTCATTTTTCTTTTTTTGGGTCTCTCATCTTTGTATAGTTATATATTATGCATGTTAAAACGACCAAAATCCCAGTTAATGAAACTGGAACATATAATTTCATTGTTACATGAGTCATGACTATAGCAGGACAAGATTTCATATCAGATGGCTGCTTTCCCAGGGTTCTCCAAGCACTGGCATCGCCTTTGCGAGTAATTTGCATCATCAAAAATAGAAAATAGAATGGGTTCCACTGAACACTTGTGTCACCTGCCGTGTGCTTATTCAGCTTAGGTTGCAGGTTAAAGTTTTATGAAAGGGGGCATAACTCTGCCAAAATGGAAGTCTGAGTTATTGGACATCCTATGGGTTGAGATGAAGATGCATGTGACGTTTCATGAACATAGGTCAAATACTTTTCAAGTTATGGTCGCGGTTAGACTGCCGGTTAAAACGTAACGGATGGACAAAGTGATCCCTAAGTGTCTGCCATGCTACGCAGGCAACACAAAGGAAAGAAATACTCTATATTCAACCTAAAATAGTTGTACACTTTAACGAAATATGTCACTGTAGTGGACTTAATCCACAGAAAATGATTGCCTGTGTAGGCAAACTTCAAAATTCTATTTATTTTTTAACCCATCTGGATACAGTCTGTAGGTCACTCCGATACTTGGATTACACAATATATCAGCATAAAACAGGCACTTATGTCATATTTACATCGATTTGAGAGCATCATTGTCCAAGACGTCACAAATATGAGATGTTGGATGTAGAAAAACAATGACTGATACATTTTTTGATATTAAATAACATATGAGTAAATTTGTGTTGAAAAAAATGTAAAATTATTTAACTACTGAATTTTAGGAAAACAATGATGTTTTCTACACTTGTCTATCAAATAACTTCAAATATTTGAAATTAATACAAGTGAATCTAGTGTAAAATCAATTAATGTCAAATTATAAAAATCTGCAAATTTATTGTACATACAGATCGTATGATTGGTTAAGAGATAACTAGTTTGTAAATGAGTAAAATGACTATAGAAATTGTCCAATCACAATTTTGTAAATGACTATGGAAATTGTCCAATCACAACTCAGTTTTTTTTAGAGGCTCCAAGTCATCTAATTCTACATCATCCAGATCATATTCCTCTTCCACGGGAAGCTAAAATGAGAAAAGAGAGAAACTAAAATAGCAGTTTTAAAAGGACACGTGGAATCTTGATTTTTTAAAAACTCACGGCATCCAGTTAGTTTTTCTACACAACCTGCAATTGTTCACACATTAATATTAATTATAAGAACAGTATAAAGAACATTGTTTTTGCATATTATTAACTGTTGACAATATTGCACCAATAATATATTTAAACCTACGTTAAAATAAGACGAAAAAAGAAACTCAAAATGTTATTTAATTATATGCGAGCAGGTTTGAAGTAATGCGACGCTAATTTCAATGCTTGGTAAACTTTCTAGATTACCATGTGTCCCTTTAAATACTGCAGACCAGTTATAGTGTTTTCATATTGAGCATTTTTCTAATTCTAATATTATTCCAGTAATTTCTTCTGATTACGAGTGCGGTCCAGATGACTGTTTACAGGGGTAGAATTTAACTTTTTTACTCACTTGCTTTTTTTGCGAGTGCAGATATTTTCAACTCGCAAAAATGCATTCTTACTTGCACTTTTTTCTCTTTTCAATATTAAAGATATTTCTGTGCATAACTTTATAACTTATACAATACTTGCATGTTTATAAGATTGTGTTGGAAATGACAACTAAATATAACTACTTTTTAATTTTCCTGTTTCATTATGTGATCACCTATGCTTATTTTGTACAGAAAAGGTGCACTTGCAATTTTCCTGTTTCATTATGTGATCACCTATGCTTATTTTGTACAGAAAAGGTGCACTTGCAGTTTTGTGCGAGTGCTGAAAATTTCTACTCGCATTTTCTTAAATCAACTTGCATTTTGCGAGTTTGCGAGTGCTAAATTCGAGCCCTGGTTTACACCATCTGGTTCTTAATTGCAAATAAAGATTTATGAAAAACAAAAATAAATACTGCAGACCAGTTTGAAGTTGGTATTTAATTTTCAAAACGTGCTTTCCTTGATTAACTCTACCACTTCTCTGCAGGGACTATACAAATCAAGGGCTCTATGTAACCTACTGCATCCTGTTCTTTACTCAACTATAGTTGCAACAGTGTTGCAGGGGGCAGCGGAAATACCCAGTGGAATTAGACAATGTACAACTGTCTAATTCCCATCTCTAAGGGAAATATTTATGTCTTAATTCCCTATAGGCTAGGAGTTAATATCAAATTAAACATTGGTGGGGGAAAACATTGATACGTGCATATGTACTAGTTTCATAATAAATTTTTGTTCATTTTTGAGCCAGGACAGTGTTTAATAGATAGAGACTGGTCTCAGCGAGTTGGCTGATTTAAACACCGAGATGGGCGAAGCCCATCAAGGTTTTGAATAACCAACGAGCTGAGACAGACTCTATCTTTTTTGTAGCATAGTATACTTAGTAACACTGTGACGTCATAGTGACCGTACTCTAAATTCCAATATCTGATAGTTATAGTACGCTACGGTACAGCCACGCCCCTTTAGTTACCTTACATTATATGATTTAATGCTGTGCATTTATCAAAGGAAATGTCATCAACCATGCTACAAGTTGGCAATATTTCTAGATATTTAAGAAAACTCACTTGTCCATCTTTACCATCCCAAGGATCACGAGCTGTTATAGCGGGTAATGCACTCATTTTATTGTAGGAGCCACGTCCATACGATATATCTCTGAGGAATTCCTTGATACCAGTTTCAGCAAATGAGCCCCTCAGTAATGCGTAAACGTTCTTACGTAGATTGATTGCTGCCATTGCCTAAAATGTAAATAAGCTACATGTATAACGCAGATTAGATAATGTTAAAATAGTAGCCAAACTGACAAATTCCACAACAATGTCATTAAACAAATCGATGTTGATTCAAAATTAAACATAGGAAGGGTTCAACGCAACAACGTGGTCTTTATTAATATCTAGTTATAACACTGCTGCATGGAATCCTTGAATTACAGGGCTTTGTTCTGTTCATAAACTGGCCAATGTTCGGCACCTTCCATTTTTCTGCTAACCATTATTTCCCCCACTTACTTTCTCAACATTGTTATGTTCGGGATACATTCAGAGTTTGACACTAACTTTTATGAGTAGGAAGCCTGCAGGACTTCCTGCCTTTGAAAACTGGTGGTCCTTCCGACTGATAGGTGGTCCTTCTCATGTACAGTTAAACTTACCGAAACATTACAATAAAATAAAACACATATACAGTGTTGTTCTGTGATCAATGTTTACATTGTATTACCAACCATGTATATGCCTTATAATTGTTTCGTAGTGCTGCTAGATCCTTGGCACGGTGTTGTAGATGCTTTGGGTTTGACGTTCGTTATTTTGGTGGCAGAGTGACGTTTCTGAGAATTTTTCACATTTTTAAAGAACCCGAAAACCCGTTGCACGAAGTCAATCAAGCGAATACTTGACGGTCCTATATGTACAATCCTACTAGATCTACATGAGATGGATATACACCATGTTTTTCATGTCCGTTATTTAAAATAGCCGGCCCGACAGGCCACCAATCTTTAGGAAAAGGTGGTCCTTCCGAAAATCAGGTGGCTTCGGGCCAGCGGACCAGAGTTAGTGTCAAAACCTGATATTTATAGAAGACAATGTACCTTTTTTTTTTGCATATCTGTACACCCAAATCTTCAATTTCTGCCTAATTCACTGTTCCCACTATATCTCGAAATCACAATATATTTTCCCCCTTTATCTCGTAAATCCCCCAGACCCCCCTTTATCTCGTAAATCCCCCCCCCCCCACCCCACACACAACAGCAGGCCTGATAGGCCACCAATATTTAAGAAAGGGTGGTCCTTCCGTAAAACCAGTGGCTTCGAACCAGAGTTAGTGTCAAAACCTGATATTTATAGAAGACAATGTACCTTTTTTTGCATATCTCCACAGCCAAATCTTCAATTTCTGCCTAATTCACTGTTCCCCTATATCTCGAAATCACACTATATTTCCCCCTCTTTATCTCGAAAATCCCCCCCACCCACATCACCCCTCTACCGAAGGGCCAGGGCCTCTTCCCCTATATCCGAAACAAAAATGCTGTCAAATATGAATTCTTTAGTAACTAATAAAACACACCACTGCTACATTTACATTTCATTTACACTAATACATGAAAACCCTAATACCATAAAACATTAATTGAAAACATGACCACATAGTATTACAGATTACTGTGTGCAGGTTTGGACTCCCAGCCTTGTTAAGGACATCAAACTACTATAGTGCACCTACATTATCTTGAACGGTTAAAATGTTTAAATCTAACAACGCTTGAACTTCGTCGACACAGGGCGATACAATTGAAACTTATAAAATATGAACTGGCAAAAAAAGGATTGATCCTAGAGACCTTTTTAAACTGAATGTAAGTGTCACAGGGGGAAATTCAATGAAATTAAAGAAACCAAGAGCCAGTCTCAATACAAGGCAGCAGTTCTTCAGTCATAGAGTAATACATGCATGGAATAACCTACTGGAAGATATCGTTTCCTCAGCAATCATGAATCGGTTTAAAACCCCATTGACTGACATTTTAAAGTGATATATGGGGTTTCTATGGGCAAATATGGGGTTTCTAAACATGCAAATATTTACCTTTGTAGTAAAACATAAAGGTGTTTACAGACTATTTGAGGCAAATAAAAGGATACTTACAGGGTAACCAAATCCTCCAATCTCGAGACCCTCCTCCAACTTTGACTGGGCTCCGGCTTCGGCCCACACCCATCTGTAATAACGAACAGTATTTTTAGTAAAAATTATTTATCTTTCAGGCCACGGTGCCCTGAGCAAAGTTGATTTTAATTCCAACAATACTTCTACTTCTTCTGTTGATGATAATATGTACTTTATACTTTAGGCCATAATAAATTAATTGCTAGATTCTCATCCCCGCTCGCACCCCTCTTTTTTTTATGCTGCCCCGGTAATTTTTATTCTTAAAAAAAATAAAATAATAAAAAAAATTGCTGAAAGTATGAAACACTATTAAAAATTTGTTTTCAATCTTGGAAGTACTCAGTAATATGTTTTACTATTTTTGCCTTGTGCCGAGGCCATTTTTAATTTGTCGTATAAAATAAAAAGTTCAGCCCCCGCCCCTATTTTGCAATAAATTTGGATGAGAAACTAGCAATTAATTTATTATGGCCTTACAATCATTATTATTATCCCTTAACCCGCTAACCACGACTATAATATACATGTTCCCCAAACCACCCCTTGTCACATAAATGGAATGGTCTTAATTCAAAGAAAGAACAGTCCATTATATATATGTAGGGGGTTAAGGGTGATGCCATACTGACCGCGTGGAATTAATAGAGAGTACTCATTCATTACTAAATTTATTAAGAGTTGTCAAAATGAGATAATGCGAGGCTCTTGCCGAGCATTATGTACATGTCAGAAAATGTACATTAACGTTATGTTATACCACTAGTGGAATATCGAAAATATTGAATGGTGTTATTACCCTACCACACCGCATGTTATGTTATACAGATGGTAATCTAAGATCGATATCAGAATAACTGTTTTGCTCAGGATACAAATTTGTGAAATTTTCATATTTATAAACCAATTATTTTTCATATTAAAAAGTTAATTATCAGCACTTCATGTCACATTTTTGTTACATTTTGATGATTTCAGATACTCACCCCCACATTTTTGACTTGAACTTCTCCCCCGCAATACGCAATAAGGCAAGGTAATCGTTTCTACATTTAGATTGGCAGTCGAGAATGTGTGGCAGAACAGATACAATACACAGTTGCTTCCCTTCACAGTTTTGGTTCAGGACAGCGTCAGATGTTACCTGTAATTAGTTAAAACCAGTCATTATTCATTTATTAAAAGAAAAGTTTTTGGCTAATATCAGGAGTAAAATTTAAATGTTTCACCTACTATTTTCAACTTGAAAAAATGCATTCTTACTGGCATTTTTCTCCCCTTTTGGTTAAAGGTAGCAGTCTAATGACAATTGGTGATCTTTCAATTGGTGATCTTTAAAGATAATCTTGCGGCAAAAAAAAAGTTTAATTTTTTTTATTTGAATATTTTAATTGCTTTCAATTGGGAATTTTTTACAACAGAACTGGGGGAAAACATACTTTTTGCAATTGAGAATGGGTCCTTTTATCGGTACTAATTTTATAAGGAAAAAAAACCGCTGTCTCTCATTACTTGTATATTGCCACCTCACTTCATACATACCTCATAAACCTCTGGTGGTGGCACGTTCTCTGCTGCTTTGCCGCTCGCCCACGACACGATATCGGACGCCGTTCTTCCGCCATCGTATTCTTGAGCTTCTCCGTCTTTCTTGCCAGCAGGGAAATATTTGATTGTTGGATATCCTCGAATCTGAAACAAGCATTTTTCAAATAAATGTTATTAAAAAAAAATCCAGCAATAAATGGAGTGTTTACAATAAAATTTGCAGCAACTCTGCAGTTCTGCAGGTGGACGGTTCTAGGCCCATTCTACATATTTTTATCTAAATGTAAATAGAGTGTACCCAGAATGTTCGTTCATGTTGGCACCATATAACCTGTTTGTGTTGGGGCACGGTATTAAACCCAATTAAACTCAACTGAGATACCAAGGCTGCTCCGAGATGTTTGAACAAAATGCAAGCATGTAGTAACGGTTGATTCCAGGGCTTGTACAAACTCACATAACTACAGCTCATATATAGTCGTCAAAACTGAAGCTCCAGAATGAAGAGGACATTTTTTAAGTTCTACCTTTATAAACTTTATAAATATAAATTATCTACTCACAGGTTAGATTTGTATAACACTGAATCAACACCAATTGAGAATTATAAGTATAAAATGTGTATACGTGTATATTCCTTTAGTTTTAATAGTTCATATGACTTTCCTGTGGGGAGCCTCTTGTCACTCTTAATGCTATTTTTATACACTAAGAAAGTTAACTCCTGCAATTGATGACATATGGGTTTACAGCAGTTATCCCCCTTTGACATACAATCTCAGTCACTTTGTTACTGCTTTATTAATATACAAACCTATACAAAGTACTTATAATGGCTTTTAGATGAAACAAGTATACTCCTCAAGTAATTTAAGGATCATGTTTTGATTTCTGTCATTTTTCAATTGTGTGTTATTGAACAATTTACTGTCATATTGTAGTTTTTAAGTTTAACTTTACTATTTAATAACTGTTACTTGATCCAAAAGTATTAACATTTTATAAGGATAAGAAATGCAGAATATTACAGATTATGTCATTATTGTTCTTTTCTGTGGTCCTTAAATTACTTTGAAGGAGTATATTTGGGGGGTCCTACTTCGGGAAATGTCCTGATTATTACGGTTTTCCCCAGCTTGTTTTTTTGTTTGATCCTCGTCTCAATACTTTCTCTGCATTTATGCCCCGTGTGGTTCCCGGGCAAAGAATAGGGCCACTGCAGATCCCGTTAGAGGGGTAGGCAGAGGGGTAGAACCCCAGCCCCAAATTCATGTTCATTTTATCTTTTTTTGTTCATGCTCATTAAAGGTCTGCATCATGACCACTGCACTGTTTCAGGTGCCATCTCGCTCAAATCACTAAAGTGGCAGAAAAACAATAAACGTGGCTGCAGCGTAAATGGAGCGTCTTCTATAGAATTTGTAACTCTGCAGTTCTGCAGGTGAGAAGGTTCTAGGCCTATTCTCCATATTTTATCTCGATGAAAATGGAGCCTGGCATGTTCATTCCTGTTAGGTGCCATATAACATTTCATGTGTTGGTGCACCTTAAAACCCAATTCAATACTCTGTATTTAACAACACGTAAGACTCAAACACAACTATCAGAGAAAACTTCTACTGAACTTTAATTACTCTTAAATCCAGGTGTGAATAAAAAACTCTTGTAACTACACTTAAAGAACCAGATACAATAGAGTTGCACCAACTCCTTGAAATGTTACGTTTAGTTTACCTACCCCATATCTGCCAGCGGTTACTGTGTGAATGGTAGCATCCAAGGTGCCCAACTTCACCTTGCCCTTCAAATCGGATGCGGCCTGAGTCCAGTGTGGGACCAGATTCTTACAATGTCCGCACCACGGAGCGAAGAATTCAACAAGCCAGATGTCATCGCTCTTGATCACTAATTCCTGGAAGTTTGAGTCGGTCAGCTCAATTGCAGCATTTGGATCAACCTGAAAAACAAAACATCAGACTTCTCAATACACCATTTCAGTGCTTCCAAACTTTGTATGACTATACATTTACATATTTTCAGTGTTTTTTTACAAATTTGAGCAGGAACTGACAGTATGTCAATTTTCACCAAAGATTTGAGAATTAACTTTCGACAAGGTTGAATTACTACACTGTAAAATTGATGTATATACCCGACCCTATATGGCCTAATAATAGCTATGCCGATGTATTTATCAAACTTCAAATGTCCTGTAACTGTTATGTCATTTTTCCAGTTGCAATCTAGAAACAAATATTTTGACCAATTGTACTACCTTGTTTCCATAGAAATGTCAAAAAGTCTGACATTAGAAAGTTGTTATTGCTATCAAAAGTCATCAACTGCCACAAGCTTCATAGGTGCACAAGCTTTGAGATGTCCACTTAGTATATTTGAAGTTGTACTTTGAAATTTTATTAGACAAACTGACAACATTGTTTCCATCAAATGTCAAATACAGTGAAGTAAGTTGTTTTTTATATCAAAAGGCACCACTAACTTTTCAGAATGATACCTCCAGCGACTTTGGCAGAATAAGTCGAAAACAAATTACTGTTGATGGAAAGAAGGTTCTGGTTTGTATACTCCCTAAACAAATTGTTTTTGCAGGAGATGGTTATGAAATCAGGATTAAGCAAATATGTATGTTCATGCTTTAAAGGGACACACGGCAATCTTGTTTTTAAAAACTCACGGCGTCCCTCTAGTTTTTCTGCATAACTTGCATTTGTTCAATCATTAATATTAATTATAAGAAAAGTATTAAGCAATTTGTTTTTGCATATTATTAATTTCTGATATTATTGCACAGGTCTATAATATATTAAAACATAGCAGAATAAGACGAAATAACGAATATTTAAAATTTTATCTATTTAAATGTAACCAGGGTAAAAGTAAAAAGATACTGGATATATATATTGAGACTCCCATTTCAAACACTTCACGATTGCCGTGTGTCCCTTTAAAATGAGAAACTGAAAGAATTTGTGTCGTCTGCACCAGTCAGTACCTCCTTTTTCTTGCCTCCGCCACTGCCACCTCCACTCCCACCACTACCCTTCTTTCCCGACAGCTTCTGTTTGGCCATAGACTGGGCTGCATTCAAGGCCCCGTCTACGATACCAGCGGCTTGTCTTGCACCTGGAAATAAAGATAGAAAAAATATTAATACTGAAATTGTGTAACGAAGAATTATTTAAACCAAACCTTAACCAGACCCTATGAAAGATAAAATTTAGACTGAGGTCAGTCGTTCAGTCGTTGTGAACTATATTTGGTAGCAATGTGTAGGAGTCACATGGATGTATCTGTTGGGAAGATAGAAGAGTTAAGGGCTATCAGTGACTTACAAACAGTCCTAATGAGAATAACTAAGTGTAAAAAAGTAGGTCAAGTTTGGTCATACTGACCTGCTTTTGGTTGGAATGTGTAAGATTCGGGTAGATGTATTTGTGAGCGATTTATTTCCAGAAATCAATTTCGCAAAGGAACTTTTTACCTGGTAGTGGTTCTCCCACAAAGGAAACCGTATTAAAAGAAATGGCAGCCTTAATGTATCAAGAATTAAAACTGGCAGCTTGATTTATAAATCGTCTTTAAAGCCGCTTGCATGAACATAATACAATTAAATGAATTTGGAGCCTTTTATTTGTCTTCGGTTATTATTTCATAGTTTATATATACTGTGAAATCATTAATATTCGTGGGGGATTCAATTTCGTGGATTTCGAGGTAGACCCGAACCACGAAATCAAATCCCTACGAATGTTTCATGCCCAGAAGTTTGAATAATGTGTATGAAAACGGCCGTGACTCGGAATTCGGACTCATCATTTAGCCAATAACTATTGAATCAGGTTGTATGTTGTCAGAAAAATAGGTTTATTTTATTTACGACCGATTACTAGAATACACAGGAAATAATTCGAAATAATCTCCGTTAAATGGATGTGTTTAATGTTTAATGACCAATGGTTAATTGGGCAAATTGACATGCGGCAGGAAATGAGTGACGTAATCGCCCGACAGGTCTGCTGGATGTTTTTCCACTAAGCTAACATGGACAAATTTACGTATCTTTTTTTTCCTTCAAAAATCAGAAATGCGCAAAATTACGTCCCCTCGAAATTGTTGTTTTTTTGGAAAGAATCGCGAAATTTAATGCCCAAGAAATTAAATGATTCCACAGTATATGTTGTTGGTCATTATTATTAACCATTAGTAATATGCAAGTTATGAACAAAATGACCTTTGAGTTCTACTGACCTTGATAATCTGTAGGCTTATTCTTGTCCAATCCAAATATTTTAATGGTTGGAAATCCCTGGACACCATATTGACCCCCCATACTTTTATGTTCATCGGCATTGACCGCGCCCACTTTGACAACACCCTTCAAAGCGGTGGCAGCCTTCTTCCACTCGGGTTCAAGTTGCTGACAGTGTCCACACCTACAAATTCATATCAAGATTCAAATTTCCATTTTGTACAATATGCACAGATTTTTTGCAAGGTGCTTGTAAATCATAAAGTGATCAGCTCATTACATGTGTTTTGGTTATTTACAGCCATTCAATGAGTGTATAGTGTTGTACGCCACGTTAACCCGTAACTTGCTAAGCACAACTATAATAGCCTTTGCGTCCATTGTAGTAACTCGCAGGCTGATCTGGGTTTACAATGTCTGGCTGCTGATCAGTCATTATCTCCAAAACACCCCTTTGTCACATAAATGGAATTGTCTTAATAGCGGGTTAAGGGTTAACACCCAATGGGACAGTATAGATTTGTAAACACTACCTGTAATAAACATAGATAAATTGGCCCCTGCAACCTAAAGTTAAGTACATAAGCACAGTGACTTGGCACTGTAAAATCACTACCAGTTTTATACATAAGGCCAAAAAGAAAATTAGGTGTTTCATGTTGCATGCTCTAAAAAACACAAAAAAACATTATGTTGGTAGGTGTTTTTTTTCAGCAAGATATTGTGCGATTCTATTTACCGGTATCAAATAAAACACATACAAGTTGATGATACCACCATCATGTGAAAGTTTATCTGTAATTGTCAATTAACGTCAATTAACGTCTACATACATGTAAGACAGCTCCAGCCCGGGGCTAGTAACTGTCATTCAGGCTAGTGAACATTTGGAAATTTATGTAGTCGGGCTGAATAAATTAAAAAGTTTTCAGTGAGTGTAGAATTTAGGTTAGTGACTTAGAAAATGTAAGTCGAAGACTGCATTCCTGTAACAGGACACTTTAAACCAAAAGACCATTGTTTAACATGCACTTTACAAATTAGTCAACAGCTTATTAGCACCTCATTGTTTACATGAAACATAAACGTTAAATTCCGAACGCATCATGTATGATGACATTCCAGGCAAAGCATACGGCTTAAATATTTTAGACTTTTGCCGTGTAATTTGGTAATAATTTCTGTGATTTCTTTCCTTATTAAAGTGGTATTGGTAAACGGACCCATTCACAATCCGAAATAGACCTTCACAATTTCTGTGTGTGGGGCCGATAAAAGGGGCCGATAAATGGACCATTTACACCTGAAAATAGTGTTTTTTTCATAATAAAAAGCATAACAATTCAATGTATTGTCTATTTTTTCCAAGCATCTGTATATGTCAGCTGCATTGCAGATAAAATTTAACTTCGGCTGGAGACCAGCAACAGTCATGATCAACTTTAAAGCAGGGATTTTTCTGCAGTTTTGGGAGAGGGGCCAGGGGGCCCTTTGAATTGGGAAAATAGAGTTGGGTACCGCGAAAAATAAAGTCCCAGTAAACCGCGTTTTTTAGCAAATACTGTGGCACGTACCACTGTATACCGTATAAGCTTTGTAGCTGCAAATACATGAATTCATATATTGCAGGATAACATAGGACTACTCTACTCGCTCCATAAGCAGCCAGAAGAATAATGAACTTACCACTTATTATTTTTAATGGTTTTTATTTACTTATTTTTAATCAGATTTTCTATAGGTATATCTTTAATTGTTTGATTAAATGTGTTATATTCACAATGAAGCAGCAAACAAATGCGAATGAGAGAAATAAAACAATTTTTTTCTTTGGTAATTTTCGTATATTTCTCGGCCACAGAAAGAGCCGAAGTACCGGTACGGACTCAAACGTACCACAATGTGTAACCGGTATACCGCGCACCTCTACTAATAAAAAGCTTGTAAAAACTGCTGAAAAAGCGTATAGCATCTCCGTGGCCATGGTTAACTACGTTGCGTTGTAAACCTTCGCCTTTCACCACTGCGGGTTCGAATCCCACTGGGAGCTTGACTTGTGAGGAAGTGTCGATTCTTACGGATGGCGGGAGATGTACAGTACTGGCTCTACCCAGGAAAAGTGGTCTGCCTTTACCACAAAAAATCAACCGTCATATATAACTTTGCATGTGTTGAAAATGACGTAAAACACCATACAAACAAAACAAAAGAAACAGGGTATCGACGCATTGATGTGATGCTCGGCAAGTGATTTTACTTTAAATACGTGATGATCATGTTATCAAACTGTTACTTGTTGACTGTTAATTTTTTCGGTCTTACTGTTTAATTTTCAACAATCAAGATCTGTGCATTATAGAATAAACATTCAAATTCTGACATTTAAAATCAATGAAATTTCCACAAAAATGCAGTGGTAGATCATTAATTTTATTTTTATTCATAACATTTTCATAAAACCCTATTCAAGTACTTAGCAAATCAAAATCATCCCAAAGCTCAAAGAAACCTAGGTGAATGTGTTTTAACGGAATTCATGGAAGATGCTGTCTTAAGGAAAACATTCCCTTGTAGCAGATGAGCAGGAGACTTATCGAAAACTTGAAAAATATCAGAAACAAAGGCATTTTGGTTTAATAACTGTAGTCTAGACTGAGTGGAATAAATGTTGCAACTATATTATGTTGCGTTTTGTAAAAAATGACACTAATTTTTCACAATTTGCCTGGTGCCGGACCCATTCACAAAATGGGGGAAAATATTGCTGGATTTGCAAAGATATACCACTAGTGGATTGCTGAAAATATAGAATGGTGTTATGTTTCACTGCTCGTGCTTTAAGCTATGTAATAAATCATCCGTTAGAACAAATTTATCCTCCCCCACCCAACACATACATCTAATTTGGCATAAAAAGATTACGGTCGGGCAATCGGAAACACATATATTTTTCATTTTGGCCAAAGTTGCTTAATTAACGGCACTAACCGGCCAAATAACGGAAAAATTACACCATAAAACTGTTTAAAAAATGCTGTATCCATGTGTTCAGGTCATATAATAATAATATGTGTGTCGATTAAAAGTATAGGATTTTTCACGGGTTCTTAAATAAACTCGTATTCAACTTTCCATTTTCGGGGTTTGGCCTGGCTGGTTAAAGCCGTTTATCATGTCTATATAGTTTTGATTCTTAAAATACGTAAGTTATACAATATATACCTCGTCATCAGTAGGTTTAGAAATGGTGTACATATGATGTAAAATTTGACTGTTGTTGGCGGGATAGTTACTTTAAGCCTGTAGTGACTTGAGCTTGCAACCTACCAGTTTAGTACATAATGATAGTAACATTAGGTCATTCATAGTGCAACGTTTAATGGGGC